>JAKUBE010000059.1:0-39474 GCA_030674755.1 Metschnikowia henanensis | reverse complement strand
GTGAAAACAGGCAAATGTATCCGGACCCAGTTTGGCCATATCGAGGGAGTATGGTCGATCAGTGCTGACACTTTCAGAATCGTCAGCGGCGCACATGACCAATTCATAAAAGTTTGGGACTTGCAGAATGGCAAATGTTTGCACACGTTTGGAAACGATAGCAGCGTGATAAGTGTTGCATTGTCAAGCAATCGCTTCGTGGCAGGCTTGGAGAATGGCAAAATCAAGATGTACAATTTCGAGGAGGCATGAGAGCCGACTACAAACATAATTCTATAAATTCGTCGTATGAGCAGGAAGCACATCGTTTCATCAGGTAATATAAGGGAAGGATTGAAACATTAATTTTGGAACTGCATTGGTGTAGTGGCCGATGCCAATAGATATCATGAATACGTGAACTCAATAGCTCGAAGACCCCTTAATTTTAATGTCATCGAACCTCATGTCAAGAATGACGAGACCGTGTATATGGGCTCTGAGGTCGAACTAGCGGTACCGTCAAGGGCACCATTGTACCTAGACAAAGGATCATCACTCATCACCAAAGTTGTCTTTGAACTATTGTCGTTGGAATTGGAATTGAAAAAGCAGTAGGAGTCCAAGAATTCCCTATAAGACATTGATTCATGTAGATTTCTTGTCATTCTGGGCGAGCTTGAACTATCTTTTTCTTGCCGGAAATGTCGTGAGGCACTCCCATTATTCACACCAGCGTTCTCTTTCAGGTGAGACACGAGACCTGGACCCGAGGAGCCGCTCGAAGCGGCTTTTCCCAACGGCGTTTCGCGCAAATCTGCATCGAAAGTTTTGCTTGCGAAGCTCGAAAATAGAGGCGAAGATAGATAGAAGTTGTTGCTTTCGAAGTCATCAGTTGATGGAGACACACTCAGGCGTGATGTCTCGACGTCAGATCCCGGAGACTGCTTGCTTGTAGATACTGACGATTTTTTTGTGTTTGCCCCGGTCAGGTAATCCTTTGCGCTAGGTAGAGAAGATTCCGACTTGATTTTTTTGAGATATGACGAGGAGTATTTTGGTCGCTTCTTGTGAGCCTCCTGTTTCGATCGGGCGGAACCCGGAAGCTTTTCCTGGCGCAGTTCCGTGTCCATACTCTTTTTCAAAATAAACAAGTAGTTTTGGCCCTCATTGTTGTCCCATAGTTCTTGGCCATCAACAACATACTTCACACATAGTTCCGAATATAACTCAGACGGAGAGACGTAAAGCGGGTCCACGCTAGAATGAAAGCCGTTTACAAACAGGTCCAATGAAATCCGGAACATGAAGCGGTCATAGTTGTGCGCCTTCAAAACGGACGGAACGTCAGGGATGTACGTGGACTGTATTTCAACAATAGTACACCAATTGTCGATCGAGTAGCGAACTGTGACCCACTTCTCAAACGCTATGTTATGTACCGCAATATGGCCCAAAAGATATCGTTTATCTGGTGAGAGAAAGATGTTTTCTAGGAACACTTGTTTTCCTCGGGATATGCTCACATGAGAATCATCATGCGGATGGAAATTCAGAAGCCTGAGCAGCCAATCGCTAGGCGCAGGCGACAGCAAACTTTGCGGAGGCCTCAGGCGAGCTAGCTTGTCATCATGGTTGATATGCATATTGAGCTCTTCGTCGTAGTATTCGAAATAGCTCTTACGGGAAGGGTCGAATAGCGACCGCATGCGGCTGTCGTCGTCATACTCGAGACTAGGAATATCGCTGTCGTCATCATCACCGTCTTCAAATAATTTAGGGGAGTTCAGCGCCAGAATGGCTGCCGGCTTGTCTTTTTTCTTGAAATAGCGGACATCGGTATCTCCGCCGAAATGCACTTGCTTGTACGTTGGAGTCGAGGGTAGAGACCGCGATCTGACACTGACGGATGACGCCTTATCTTTTAAGAGAGACTTGACGATTTCGCCCGATTTTTTACGCACAAGGCTGAATGCTGGGTGCACGGGATTTAGCTTCGAGGGTGAATTCAGCCCAGAAACACCCACGCAACTCTCAAACTCCGACGAGATTTCGGAGTCCACATCGTGCCCTTGTGTGTGAAGCGAATTTATGATCGAGTTGTATTTTGTTGGATCGCTTGCTTTTTCCAACTCGTTCTGGGCTCTTGAGGGTCTATGCATGAGCCTCACGGAAAGCGAGGATTTCTCAAGAGCTGGATCCAACCGGTACGGAACACCAGTGGGGCCGGGATTTTTAGAAGACCATGGCGGTTTCTTCTCGTTGTATTTTGTTTTAGAACCATCCGTGGTAATTTCTGGCTTTGCTTCATGGCTTGGAGTTTTGGCTCTGTCGGTGTTTGCAATTGGCTCAGGATCGCCTGTTTGGCACATCTCGGGATCGGGATCTCCGGATCGCACTGGGCAGTGTGGTTTAGATGAAATGTGGTGAGCACTAATGGGATGTAAAAACACAGGACGCACAAAGAGTTGTGTTGAAACGATCAACGGTTCTTGGTATAGCAAGTGTGGATCGGGAATTCTATAAAAATCAAGAAATAACAGGGGTTTCGGATTGAGGAGCAATGCTAGTGAGAAATGCTATCAGACAATGGCCCTTATAGTATGTACAGCAGCGGGGAGAGAGGCCGAGTGAGGCCTAAGGACACACTGAGAGACAATTCTAGGGATGATGCAGGCACACAATACAAAAGAACAAGAAAATAAAGAGGTAAAAACAGGAAAGGAAGAAAAAGAAAAGTGTCATCCTCCTTGGGTGATACCAGGAAAATAAGAAACAATCGCACTCCACGATAACCGGGGCTGGGAGAGTCAGCTGCAGCCGGAAATACAAACCATTGCGCAAGGCCCAACGCAGGAGTGCATGGGCCCCCTCAGTTTCATGCAGCGAAACTTAACACTGACGACACGCTTACAGGGGGCAGTTTTTTCCGCATCAACGTTACACACATAAAACAACGGTCAGAATCAAAAAACGGCCTCGGAGCGGCGAATGCAGGTCTTCTTTTCAGCTCCTCATGCATTAGTCAGTTGAGGTTCCCCAGATCTGAAAATCAAGCTGGCCCCAACCACGCAGATTTTATTCTCGCAAGTTGCACGATCTGCTGTGTTTTTTTGGCCAAACTCGATGGCTCAGTGGTTTGCTAAGTGGGGACTTTGCGAGTCTATCCTAACAAGCGCAGTGGCGTGAGACTGCATAGTCTATTTGAGAGCGCCAGAGGAAGGGGACTTTGAATATATCAGTAGCAAGCTTATGGGAGATGTCCATTTCATTAGACAATATGAATTATTTGTGATACCCCTGGAAGAAAAGAATCTCTTTATCATCTTCCCATTATTTCTCTTGCACAAGATTTCAATTTAAGTTTTGTCTTTGATTCTTATCTCGCGCCGTATGTTAAGCGTGCAAACCGGGAGTGCCGGTTACGTGCTCACAAAAAACCATTTCATAGTCGGAGTAAGCCTGAGACGCACCCCAGAACAGTAAACCGGTGTAAATAAACAAGAGATCGTCAGAGAAGCAGGTTGCCTTTCCCAATGATTTGCATACAAATTTTCTCTGTTTTGCAAACACATGGAAAAAATGCATCGCTTGATGTATTTTTTCCGGTGAAATCAACCACAAATGTTATCGAGAGTTATAATCTTCAAGAGGTGATATGAGCCAGGGGAATACTACATAGAAGTGAGACACTTAGAGGAGAGGCGTTGAAGAGCAGTACTTCTAGGCTGGCCGGGCCGAGATAACTATCGCATCACCTATTTTGAAAGCTCTTTATATTCTTTCGTTCAATTACCTGGTGAGTAGATATGAAACTTCAGGTGCATTTTTACATGCCGGGCTCACAGTGAGTTCTAAAATCAGGGGTATAATTGTAGACACATGCCATCTGCCACAGGTGTCGAGGATTTATATGCTAATCTTGCGTGGCAAGGATTCGGAAAAGCTCGACCTTTTATTCGCAAAGCTGCAATATCTGTCTGCCTTCTAGTTCAAACTTTCATTTCATTTCTATTTACAAATAGCTCTTATCACTCTAGAAGATAGCCGTCGTTGTAACAGCTGCCAAACGAGTAGCAAACAGCTCCACCCCCGACAACAGCATCGTCAGCAAGCTGACTTCCAATAAATACAGGATATGTCTTCCACACATGGTCAGGGATCGTCATGCCACATAAAGATTTCTTATTGACATCGTAACTGACGACAGTGGAGGACTGATCTTGGAGAGTGCATCCAGCTCCACCTATGATTAATAGTTGGTTGTGTTTGATTTTGGAAAGGCATCCAATCCTTGCGAAATGTGGGCTTCTGCTCAAACCCTCCACGACAATTTGAGATTCCGTGATTGTAAATTGGAATAATTCATCGTTGATCGTAGGGCCGGTTTGCTCTATCATTCCCCCTACTATATATCCCTTCCCACTAGTAGAGTCATAACTCAAGGAGCAGCTTGTGAGAGCATGTATATTCCCCGTGACCGAAAGGTCTTTGACACTGAAGTTCCCATCATCAAACCTGAGAATTCGGAAGAAGCCTTTTCCAAAAACTAAAACACTATTTTCCCCAATAGTGACAGCGGAGTGTCTCGCTACACCTTCGTTGAGGTCACCCACGTGTGTCCAGCTTTCTTTGCTTTCACTGTAAATCCAAATATCGCTAAGCTCCACGCCTGGCCTTGTGCGTCCACCAACCAAAAGAAGATGATCTTCGTTTAGCTTGTTCAACGTATGACACATCCGAGCTGATGGTTTATCATTTCCTTGTGGATCTGTAGGAAACTCGCTTTTTTCAAGAAGCCTGAGCTCGTCGGATCTAGTTTGGTGCATACCTCCATGAACATATATTCCCTTCTTCGTGGCAGAAGCTGCTGGAAATTTGGCGTTGACGAGACTCTTCAAAGAAGATATTGTAAGCGGCTTTGTCTCGTCGAAACGCGGCATTCCGTCGCTCTCTTTGAAAATGGATCTGGTACTGTTTGTTGCGTGGATCACCACATAGTGTTGGCAGAAGATAATGAACTCCTCCCACTCATCGAAATCTTCCACTTGAGCAACAAGCCGCTTCATTTCGGGCGGAACCAATTGGGACCAGCTCTCGAAAAGATCTATGACCTCTACTTGAGGATAGAAGTCCTGAAACCTGGCCCGCTGTTTACTCTTGGTCGAATATTTCTCGACACACTGTAATGGTGACCTGAGGTGACTGAAATGGTACAACATCTTTTGGGCGAAGAAGTGAGAATCGCCGGACGGCATTATCTGCTCCAAGACCAAGAAATGCGAGTTTGGCAACTGCGACAGAAGTTTCACCACGGGATTTGCATGTTCGGGCTTCATGTATGCGAGAGAAACCTCGGCAATAAATACGGTAGGCACGCCGGAATGCAATAAACAATCCAATTGACTTTGGTATGATTGAGTGTTGTTAAGGTCACAGCCCACGAGCTTGTAGGTGGAAGTCGACATAACCACGCCCAAACTCTTGTGCTTTTCGTCGATCTCTTCGACTTCCCCCAAGACATCCAAGATCTCGGGCGCATTGTTAATCATAGTCAACTTTTTAGCCACCAATTCCGGGTAGTCGAAGTCGAAAAATTCCACAGGTTCCTCAGTTTCTGCCAATGTTTTGAAAGGAAGAGGATCGGATCCACATCCTAGGTTCACGACTCTGATTTTGCCTTGGTATTGATCTTGAATCCGCTGCACTGATTTCTTGATACTTTCCATACGCACCCAGTATCCTCTGTTGATGGCTGGAGATCTCCGTTTTCCCTTTGGGACAAAATGCCTGAACCAGTCCTGTGATTTTGGGTCTGTGGTTGGATTATAGATCATCTCAACCGATCTTTTCGAGACGATCGAAGAGTTATTGGTGCCTTGCACCTGTGAGTCATGGTAGTTCTTTCTGCGTTTATCTTTTTCGATTTTTCTCTTGTTTTGTGCTGCTACCACAGCAGGATTGACAGCACCCATGATCTTTCTCTGGGCAACGATACAGTGTTTTGGAGGCTTTTTAAACAGATAACTCAAATAAGTTCTCTACGTCTTTTTCCACTATCTCATCGCGACCCTGCAGCACAACTGTTATCGCGATGTACCACCAATAAAGGTCAGTTCTTAAAAGTCAAACATATCAAGTTACTTAGAATACCAAATAATTTTTGCATGCGTTACTAGTTCTTATATAAAGTGGTTCTATGCCTTCTATTAGAGTGCCCCTTTGAGTGCTTTTTTCAATTCCTCATCGGCCTCAGCCTGTGTTATATGTTGACACGCGAGAATATATCTAGCAGCAGCCAAGGTTATTTTGATTTCCTTCAAGGAGATACTAGCTGGTTCCTTCATCTCCACGTCGCCATCCTCATTTGTCTCTTCAGGCTGATCTGTTCCGCATTTCAACCAGACTTTTCCGTTGATTCCGATGGCTATCTCGAAAGGAACTCTGGCGGCGAGCTTTTCCAAGAACACGCAGCTCTTGTTGAAGAGCAATTCGCGAGCAAAATTTAAGTTCACGTCAAAGATGTAGCCTCTCTCGTCTAGCGGGCCAAAACCACCCTCTTTGCCGGTCTCTGGATCAATGCATTCTATTTCCGTCACCACTTCGGGAACAGCTTCAGAAACACGGGCATATACTGCTTGGCCCACTTTCAAGTTTGGTCTATTCTTTTTCGTCGCATTGGGAAATGCCATCATCGAAAGCTGGACGGGCTGCGAGTATTCTTGAAGCTGTACTCTAAAGAAGTCGGAAAAGACGCCTGTCACTATGCCGAGGACCAAATCATTGACTTGGGGAATGTATCTTTTTGAGTTTGACTCGATATAGAGTAGTTTCTCCTTGTTTTTCTTGCTGACGGTGTCCTCTTTAAGATAGCCTGCTTGCAGAGGAATAATATCTTGTGTTTTGGGGTTTTTGTAGACGCCGGGGCCAATCGTAATGGCCGATTCCGCGGCAAAGTGATTGGCTAGGGAGTCTCCGGGTATTATTATACGGGACATGAGATTTGTGTTGTAGGTTTATGTAAATGAAGTCAGACGATGTGAGGTGCGATGCGCTTTCAAAACTCGATGCTGAGCAAGATGGTGGTTTTTAGTGCGCACTGATCAGCCTTCGAGAGCTGTGCTAGTCCACAATCTTGGAACCGAAATCATCAGCCACCTCTCGATTTAAGTTTTGAAACAAGCTTGCTGCTCAACCTACTGTAAGTTAATCTTACCTCTCGCGGGATGCAATACATACTTCTGTATGTTGATCGACACTATGGAAGTCAGTGAGGAAGAGGCAATGTATTTGAAGTCGATCCTCACAGAGTAGGTGTCGAGCATGAAATTCTGAAATTACTTTCGATATTATCTAGTCTATTCACGCCAGAGAATGGATTCTACAAGATTATCAGAGTGGAGTTTACAGACTTTTCTTCATAGACGAGTCCTTTCCAATTTTGCAGCCCTCCTGCGTGCCTGACTCCAGGGGATCTGCCCATAAATCTGTACTTTGCTTGCACACCTCATATCAAAGCAGGTGAATATGAAAAACAGATCACAATGTTTCTGGCCAGCTGAGTCATGGGCCTCAGCCTCGAGAAAGTAAGAATCGTTGTGTCTTTCAGGTCACGAACGAAATCCCGCGTGAGTCTCACAAAACACGCTTATCAGGGTTATGAGCTTTCTGTTTGCTCAAACGCGCTTTTAGGTTTTGAGTTTCCCCTATTGAACCGTCCAGGTGGTTTTATGATGCTTGCGACTAGGACCCCATTTTTTTAGGTTTCATCTGATTTTCCACCATTTCATAAAACGGCTAGTTTAGTTTGCCGAATACAATATCAGTTGGCAAAGATCAGATGACTCAATCGCATTCATTCTCAAGAGCCCCAGGGTTCTTAGAAAGATATTACATATGCAGAGATACAACGGGTGTGATGAGCCGTGGTTTCAATATGTCCGTGAAATTGAATGAGCCCGTCTCTGATATTTTACTATCAAATGCACTCAGGCGAATGATCATCGCGTGTCCCTATCTAACAGTGAACGCATTTCGTGACTCATCAGAAAACGCTGGAAGTGACAGAATGGAGCATTTTGAAAAGTCTCTTGGTCAGCCTGGCACTTCCTTGAGTTCTGAGTCTTCGAACTCAATACTGGCAGACGCGCAAGCCGACGGTGGAAATTATCAGATCCGCTCCGTAGCGAAGATTTTGTATTCAGACGTTGTTTCAAATAAGAAGGTCGAGACATTCGATGAATCCTTGTTGGAGTCACTTTCAAAAGTAAAATTACCTGTGAATGTCGAACACGCCACTTGGCGCCTAAATCGTGTCTCTGAGCTGTCGTCGGGTGACCAGTACTTGACATTTTCGTGCAACCATGTCATGTTCGATGGACGATCCGCTGTGAACTTTTTTCGAGATCTCGTGGAGGCCCTTAATTTTGCTTCTGAGGGACAAAGGCTTAAATTGGTTGATCTCTTATTTGACCGCGAGGTAGACGGGCCCTCAAAATTGCCAGGTCCTAGCGAAAGCATCACAAACTTATATGACAGTTCTACCTGGTTCAAGTTCTCGACAGTTTTGTCACAAGTGTTGGTCCCCAAATTTGTGTCGAAATTTTTCTCCGCTTACTTATGGCGCCTGTCGCCTAACTTATACGAGTCTCCAGTATTCAATGCTGTTCCCTTTAATGGGGTGAACGAGTCAAAATTCCGTCTTTTGCGACTCAATCGAGACCAAGTGAGTCTAATTTTGGCTCAGTGCAAGAAAGAGAGAACCACCCTTACGCCCATCTTGGCAGCAAAGCTTTCCCGGGCGATTCAAACCACTTTTACGCCCTCTTTGGGATTCTTCTCTCAAAATTGCGACTTGAGTATCTGCGGAAGACGCTATTACCCAGAGATAGAAAAACTTACAAAGTATGGTCTTTTCATGTCAGCATTCACATCCTATATTTATACAGAGACCGGCGTTGGAAATGCTGCCAGAAATTTGGGAGAGAGTTTGGTTCAAGCAACCGAGAACCGATATTCCTTCCATCACGCGGGCTTACTCAGACTCTTGAACATATGGGATTACCTTAGGAGATTCACGGCGGATAAAGAGCAACGAAAGACCCTTGAAATTTCCAACTTGGGTCGCGTTGACATAGTTGCCGGAAAATGGCGAGTGACCGATGTCGTGTTTAGTCAAGGCGTTACCTTTGCGCACATCACGTTATCGGTAATCAGCAGTCCCGAGGGCGGCATGACAATTTCCCTCGCATTCCATGATAAACTCTTGGAAGTCTGTGAGAATGGTGCTCCAATCATCAACCGCTGCATCAGTGAATTCAAGAATAGCTTGTTGAATTCTTGAAATGTTATCCAGTTCTTAAGACCATTCGCTGCTAAGACACTATGCGGGATATTTCCGTTTACAAAACTGCTTTGTGCATAACTGGACACGTCTGTATCAAATAACTCATACTGTTTCTTTGTGACACAGAAACAGAGACTTATATAAAAATTGACAGATCTGAGAAGTCTATAAGTATGGGCGGTCGCGTGACGCTTGTAACAAATTGAGATACGCTAAACATCTTTTCACCTTGGGCTACCATCGATTCTGAGACTCGGAGATCATTAAGATTTCGAGACTGCTTCTACTCACATACTCACTGCCCAGCAAATGAACTGCTGGCATCGAGAAGGAAATAGTGCCCAGTGATATCGCCCAATAAAATATTTCTCACTTAATTTCGTGGGCCCGTATTGCGCGATAAATGAGCGTGCCGTACATCGCCCCACGTGCTCAAGTATAAGGGCGCGTGTCGCTGCAAATTAATCAACCATGCTTTGATTGCATGAGAGACCTAATAGATTGTGCACGCTGCCACTTTTGTTTCCTGGTGCCATAGCCCCAGCATTCCTCAGTCTGCCTATAAGCAGTTTTAACTTTCTTTCCTGTTTTTAAAGCCACTTTCCGCCACGCATCGTGTGACTGCTCATTCCAGCTATCAGAAACGTGGTCGCAAAACGTGCTTGGGCGCCATAGTCTCATTAATAAATTGGCAACCATATCCGCTTCTGATTTTAGGAACGCACTTTTGATACTATTCAAAATAGAATGCAGCTCCCACCGCCGCCTAGACTTAAGACCACTATCATTCAATTGAACAAGGATCTCGATCCGGAGGACAACAACTATGAGGTTCTCTCGAATGAATACGCAGGCGACACTAATAAGAACTCTTCGGTCTCGTTTTTATCTGGCACAAGCGAGGAACAGCCGCGGAAGAAGAGAAGGCGATCTTCTTCGGCGATTGGGGAGGACGAATTGGCAAAAAGACGCACGGAGACCAAACAACTTCACTCCTTAATCGAGAAACGCAGGCGTATCAAGATCAACCGTGAGTTTGAAGCTCTCAAACATCTAATCCCCGCATGTCGGGCTGCTGAAAGTGATTCTCGAAGATCCAGCACACCCAGCAACAACTCGAACAAAATCGATGGTATGTACAAGCTCACGATCTTGAAGACAGCTGTGGAGTATATCTTGTACTTGCATCACGTGTTACAGAAACAACACAGCTTGCTCTGTTCCTCGAGAGATGACTATGACTTCGATGCGTCTTTCGCAGACATTCCGCTTGATGTCAATCAGTATCGCAATATCGATCAGGAGTTCGATTTCCATGAGTTTGCAACTCGCTGCGCGTCTCAGAACCAAGGCGTACAACGTGCACCTTCCAGTCCAAGGGTCAGAAATAGTTCCTCCTCTTCGATCATCGAGACGGAAGAAGAGCCAGAGGCGGAAACTAGAAGCAACATGGCGTCTGACCTTTTCTCTTGGCGTCCTGAAGTGGACCAGCACCTGCATCTGCATCTGATCCCGACGCCACAAATCACGCCAGAGTTTTCACCCGTACTCACTATGCTAAGTAAGCATAAGTATGAGGGCAAAAGTCCAGCAAAAGTGTGGAAAGCCCCTCTGCTGACTGTTTCGCAAAACATTCCACGCGACACAGAGCAGCTAAAGATTCCCTCGCAAACTTCTGGATTCGTGAACAGGTCGTTTCTGTTCGCAAGTTCCTCGGGTAATGCGGAATCCGTGTCTACGTCGACGTCTCCGTTCACCATACCAATCAAGACCCTGTTGAAGAAAAATGCATTCACCTTGCCCGACCCCGCATTGACTTCAACAAGCGCCAGCTGTGGTCTAATATCTTCAGAAAGCGCCGCAGCGAAAAAGGAAGCCACGAGTTCGATTCAAGCACTTCCGCGTAAGATGTATTTCAAGAGCCCGGTGCCATCGCAAAACCTCATCGCCAACATTGGAAGCGAGGCAGGGGATTTGGATGTGAGCCCCACGGATATTGACAAGCTCGAGAGCGCATCCAAGACACTTCTTGCGTTACGCAAACCAAGCATAGGCCAGCTTCTCAATTGACAGCCGTCGGATTTAGTTCATTAATAGATATTGTCTCAGTGCCGTTTTCTTTTTGGTTCTCAACTATTCCTTCTTGGTCATCTCTAGGTGGCCGTTTTCATATAGCCACTCGACGTACTCGTCAACCATACTGGGCCAGGAACTCATCTCGTCATAGCCAGAGAGTAGCACAGGATCTGGCATTACCACCTTGATGAGAAACTTGTAGAACATGACCCAAGTGTCTTTTGAGATTGGTTTCTTGGAAACGTTCACAAATGCGTACCACTGCTCGAGCCTCTCGGAGCAAGAACTGAGGCCTAGGCATTCTTGAAAAAGAAAGTTCCAGTAGGACACCGCATCTTCATACGCGATAGTTTTGATGCGCGAGTCGGACCCGCGGATGAAGTCAAAGCAATACTGATAAAGGGCTTCAAACTTTCTTAAAGTCTGGTTTATTTCGTGATGCGAATCTTCGATTAGCGTACGCATGCCCGATAGAGAAGTGACGCGGTTTTCGCTCCAGAAATCGAGAAAGTTCTTCCTCTCAAACTCTCCTGTTTGCGGCGACTTCAAAAGGTACGCTAGCGTCAAGCTTCGTGGATCCTCAGGCTCAATCTTGAGGTCGTTGAGATATGCCAATGTCCCCTCAATCAGGATCAACGCGTCGTTTTGGGGATCCTTGTATTTGTCGAATAACTGCACGAGTGCCTTCGATGGAGCCAGATTCTGCTTCTTTGTAGGCGGACGAGGGTCCACGAAGTATTCACTGATGGCTCGATCGACGTCCCAGTTGTATTTGTCAAGAAACATTGCCGCAATATCCCCGGTCGTTTCGGTTATATCACAGAAATATCTTTTCAGCTCGGCTTTTGATGGCTTGAGAGTTGTCAGTATATAAGCAAACGAACGGCCCTGGAGATATAACAAACAATGCAGTTTGATTCGAATTTAACGTACCATTATGTCGAAACAATGTATAAAGAAAGGGGTCAGTGAAAATTTAACGACCTTTCACTGAACTTCAGTGAGTTTTGTGTCGACTGAATAAAAGACGACTGGCACTGGCAGGCAACCGAGCGACTGCCTATAGAACGGGCGCTAGACATGCGAGCTTAATTGGGCGAATGGTGGAACCATAATACGAATAAGCCGCGAAAGACGTCCAGACACTCTCGCCATCTTTTTTCTACTTTTTAATAGCTTCAGGAGACCTGATTCTAGATAAGACCTATATTCAGCACAACCTTCTAATTACTAAAGTATTTTTGATGTGAAGCAGTACGCTGAAGAGTGGCCCCATAACCATATGAGTCTTGCAGTTATGTTATTAAAGAGGCACGCGCGGCACGGCTCGTTTAGTGTTTACATTAGAAAAATATACTTTCTCTAGCCAAGCGGGAACAACACTGATCACTATATCTCGATTCCAGCCTTAGAACCGCTAATAAAACAACCGAGAGCGTGCTACCTTGGGCGAAATAAAGTTTCAGATCCCCTCTTAGTCTTTTATCAATACGCGCTTTACTCTCTATGGCTCCACTATTGAAACTCACCCCGGATGTGCTCAAATCACTAGTTCCGTCACAGACGCTTGCGGACCTACTGGCGGACCCAAACGATTTGGAAAACGATCTCCAGGTGCTTCTTCACTGGCTACTGCCGTTTTATGTGTTTCCAAATACGGAGCCAAGCGACCCACTGGCACGTGTCAAGGCGGCAGCAAAACGGTGCTTGCGGGACAAACACGTCCATCGGGAGTTTGTACGTCTCCTCTTGAATTCGGTCAGTTTACAATTCTCTATTCATTTCCAGGCCTTTGTTGTAAACAACTCGTTCGCTGCCATAGTGGAGCACGTGGCAGAATTGGACTCGTTTTACCACCGCCAGATATCGTTGCTCAATCTTAGTGCGCTTGCCTCGGACTTGTTCTGCCGAGGACTCACCTCGTTGTTTTTTCGGTACTTGGACCGGTCGCAATTCCGACAGCTGCTAGAAGCCGTTCTTGCCACGCCGTACAGTGAAAAGTCGCGGGCATGGCTTCGGATTTTGACAAGTGCGGGCATGGCGCCGATTATACAAGAGGCGGTTGTGCGGATCTCCGCGTCAAGAATCAGCGAGCGTGTCTCTTCGTTATGCTCGGGCCAATGGGATAAGCAGTTGCTCCTGGAAATAGAACTGTGGGTGCGTGTAGACTTATACCCCGTATTCGCCCGCGGGTGTATTGACTTGACATCGTCTTCAAGCAACGACCTCGTTCGGAATGCTCGTGACGAGTTGATCTCGCTTCGGATCGCCGAAATCTTCCGCATGGTGCTGGTGTTCCCACAATCTGAGATCGCGCTTGCCGAACTACATCAATGTTTGTCCCTCGACTGTGGAAGCCAGGCACAGCACCGAGCCCGCTTGGTAGACACTTTCGTTCACGAATGTTTTTCGCGATTGCTCCATCTGGGCTCCAATACTACGGGAATCATACTGACGTATATGAAGACTATCAGGGCCTTCTTGTTGGTCGATCCTACTGGTGTTCTTCTAGACAAGGTAGCGAGGCCCATAAGAAAATACCTCAAGTCACGAGCCGACTTGGTGCCACAGTTGGTGCGCGGAATGCTTGATTCAAACCCCCTTACCAACCCTTTGGTGGAATTGGCGCAAGAACTCAGCAACGCTGCTTCGGTGGCACCTGCTCCCGTGGACGACTTGACTGATTTGAATTGGTACCCCGATCCTATCGACGCCTTGCCGGATTTCAAAAGAGGCAAGGTTTTGGATGTGGTGGCAGCGCTCACCAGCATCTTCTCTCTGTCGGATGTCTTGGTGGAAGAGTTCACCCGGTTGTTTGGAGATCGTTTACTCCAATGGAATAAATACAGCGCAGCAGATGTCATGGGTCATGTTGAGTTACTCAAGGCAAGGTTTGGCGCAAATGAGTTCGCCACTCTAGACGTCATGGTCAGGGATATACAAGAAAGCGCCGCGATCAACTCAAAGGTCGTTCATGGGCACCTTTCACTCACGATTCTTTCGAAAATCTACTGGCCCACGATTTCAGACGCTATGTCCGAGAAGGACCACTTCAACGTTCCTCTAGATGCCCATTTCAGACAGTACCGTGACTCTTTCAAGAAGCTTAAGCCCGGCCGCGATTTGTCTTTGATACCCTCTCTAGGCACTGTTACCATCGAGTTATGCTTTGAAGATGGATCGCAGGAGTTCGATGTCACCCCTGCCCAAGCTACGGTGGTTGAGCTTTTTGACGATGACATGGAGGAGATGTCCTTGCTGACTGTATCATTGGCAACTGGAATGTCAGACTATGCTGCATCTCAGGCATTGAAGTTCTGGGTGAGCAAGGGCATCTTGTCATGCTCGGGAGGAATGTACAGAGCGCTCAAAAAGTGAGCCTTGGCGAATCATGTGATGCTTACAATTATATTAAACTCTAAGAATAACTGAAGTGCACCCAAACTATCACTCTCAGTTTAAAGGGCCATAGACGGCCTTGACGATGTCAACACCTGAAACCTTCTGCGTATACGACGAGCTTGGCTGCCACTTACGCATGCTGCGGATTTCGTCCATCGCATGGCCCGGGATCCGGATGTTCCAGTTTCTCTCGAGGTGGAGCTGTACATCGCGCACGTCGATTGCGTCAGTCTTTCTGTGTTTCGCCAATCTACACGCAAAGGTTGTCACGGAGCTGACAAACTCGTCAGCCAAATCTAGAAGTAGCTCCTCGACGTCCCCGTCGATTGTGGTCTTTCCGTCTCCTTCGTCCGCGCCAATCGTGTTGACGAGTTCGGTCAACTTCCGTTTTGTCAACACGCGGCCCCCGTTATCCTGGATCGGGCCTGTGGAAGCCATATCGAACGTGGGCATTCTCATCATTGCGGGAGAGTTCATCACCTGGCCCAAGCCGGAGGAGCCACCTGCCGTCAAAGTCGGTCTCACGTTGTTGGCGCCAGGCTTCAAGGTGATGGGGTTGTGTGGTTTGACGTTGATCGTGCTCGATATAGGAATGGACGGCACACTGGGCTTGGTGATCAGCGAAAGATTGACCCCAGGCACGGCTGGGTCTTTAACAGAGGGAGAAGGACCTCGACTGCCTGCTTTGGCAGCACTTCCAGCTCCCACTGAGGCAGGGTTGGCGGCAGGCTCTCCGGCCTGGTTGATCTCCTGGGCTGTGTTGGCGTTGTTTGCCGCCTGCAGCGCGTTGGTGATTGCAGGCGTGTGGATTGACTGAGCTGGTGTCCCAGCAGAGTGCGCGGAGGGCGCTGTAGGGGCCATTGCGGGAGTCGCAGGCTTGGCGTTGGCCGGGCTGTTCCCCGCTGCGCCGGAAGCGCCCGCGTTACGCGCCAGCTCTAGCAACTGGTTCTTCATGTACAAGGCAAACTTCGAGTACTGCGCGTACTTCAACTTGAGCTCGCGGAGCTGGTTGTCGAACTGGGTGGTTTCGTCGGGGCCCATGTCCGGGCGCTTGCCCGCCTCGAGCGTCCTGATTTTCCGCTCCAAGTCCTGGAGCCGCGTCCTCACCTGGTTGTACTTTTCGGTGGTGACCCCAGGCGTCACAGAGGGCGGTCTCTGCTGTGCTGCCGCGGGATCCCCAAGGGCATTGGGCATCTGGTTTGTCGCGAAAATACCCGATCTTTGTTGCTGCTGCTGTTGCGGCGCGAGATTCCCGGCCCCGGGAGCCGAGCCGCCCGTGTTTTGGCCCAACCCAGAAGGCACTCCTCCCACTGCCGCTGCTTGTCCAGCATTTCCCAAGGCGTTGGCCCCTGAGGCAAATCCCGTCGATCCGGGCCGCGACCCGGCAGTACTGCTATGGAACTGGGCCTGATTTGGATGCACGGGCGCACTTCCGGGCGCCGCATTAGGCTGCTGGACCATGCCTGGAGCAGAACTAGTAGCTGCCGGCCCCAGGCCCTGAGGCCCGCCTGCAAACTGGCCGGACGTGTTGGTACGTGCCGCGGCGGCCTGCCTCTGTTGCTGCTGCTGGCGGTAATTGACTAGCACCTGTTTGATCTGTTCTGCTCTGGCGTAATGCTGTCTTGCCCTGGCTGTATCTGGGCCGGCGGCTTTCGCCTTGGCGAGCTCCTCTTTGAGCGCCTCTAAGAGCCTCGTGGCCTGCGCCGGCTGGATCGTTTGGATCATGTTCTGCTGGTTCACATTGGGCAGGGCCTGGCTCATTTTGTGGGAAGACTGGTGATGGTGTTTAGTGTTTCTACGATAAAGTAAACGAACTTTGTAGGTGTTGTGGTGCACGGGTGTGCAGTGAGGGCAATGCAATTCAGGCTGCAAATGTCCAGAGTGAAAGTGGCAGGTTTGCTTTGTTTTGCAATATTTTTTTTGTTAGTCTGTGGAACTTCTGTCAAATGAGAAAGAAGAAACAAAATTCCCGGATTCACCTTATTGAAGACGTCTTTGGATTATACTTTATCCCAACAGAGGCGCGCAGCATGTCTCACGCGGAGCTTATCTAATGAGCGCCGATTGGCAAAAGAGCATATGTATGAAGATTGTCTATTGCAGCAATTTAGGATGAAAGGTAAATAGTTCATAAGGTCATCTCATTTTGCATTCTGATCTATCCCCTTCTGCGGAAAGATGTATTGTTCGGCATATCTATTCACAAGGCAAAACAGCGTTCCACGCTCTTCGGATTGTTTCCAAACCATACCGGCGCGCTGATGCCCAAAGACACCAAAATAAATATTAAAGACATCGACAAATTGAAGCCGGTGTCCAATGCGGCAGCAACCACATAGTTGTACTTCTTCCAAAGAGCATGCTTGTACTTGTACGCGTAAAACATTGTGGCTGTGCCACCCACGAACTTGGAGAGGAATCCTGTTGAGACATTCCCGTAAAATGTGCTGAGCGTCGAAAAAAGCACCGTTGTATTCCAACGCTGGAAATCAAGCTTGCTTCTGGGGAATTTCTTGTGAAGAGAAAAGACAATCAATGGCGCAAGAAGACCAGCAACAAATCCGTATGGTAGGGCAGGGTATTTCAGGAAAAGACGACGTGGACCCAACACGACGTACAGAATGGCGTTGGTGTGGTACGAAGTCACTGCTTGGCCTGTCCATTGATGAAGCGGGTCGGTCTTTTTCCCAATCAAGTAGTCCCATTTTGTAGATAACACCCACCGAAACGACATATAATTGATGGGCACCCCAATAATCTCCCCCATGATTTGCGCGAGAAACACTGTTTTCGGTGGAAGGTGATTGTAAAACCCAAGCTTCATCAGCTCCAAGTGTATCTGCGCTCTGTACCAGGCATTTCCGGCAACACAGCCAAAAAAGGCAGCTCCTCCGGGATGCTTGTGGGCCCTGTTTTGCACCATGTAGCCATAGAGAAGCTCATTAAACGTGCCAATTGGAAGCTGGAAGTTGGAAAGCGCGTATAGCCACATCAAGGGCGTGACAATTATCGACCCCATGATTAGTGCACCCACACAAGCCCATAAGGGCATGAATAAATACCCTCCCTGATGAACTAAGGTCAAGGCCACGACCGAAAGGCAGAACAAGGTAGCATACCATGAGTATGGCACAGCTTCGTAAGCACGGTGGAGTTTGTTGAGGCGGTCATTGTACTGGCCGCGCCCACCATTCCAGCTTTCTTTGAGTCTATCCCAGGCAAAAGCGATCACCCAAACAACTCCAGACACATACGCAGCGTAATCGAAAAACATGTTCCACGCTCTCTGCGAGCCCAAATGAACGGGCCCGTAATACTCGTACGCTGTCTCATTGAAGGTGCCGTCTTTGTTCATGAGTTTGTCAGTTGGATATATGTCTCCTGTTTCAGTAAACAACCGATTTGACATCAAACCATATTGAAATGGAAACAACAGAGTCCATTTGGCAAGCGGAAGTAAGATCCACGCACCAATGATGAAACCTATGAACTGGATCACTTGCACCCAATAAGGTATCAACATGACCTGTGATGTGATATTGGCCCAGTCGAATGAGAAGTTGAGAAACCCCATCCCGCCAAGACCTGAACCGATAAAGTTCAAGTTATGGTTTCGAGGCGCAATGTAGCATAGAATGGCCACCGAGGAGGTCATGGGGAAAAAGTACTCGGGAAGCAATTGCCACACTGCAAGGCCAAAAGCACATGTGAAAAATACCGACATCTGCGAGCGTTCATTAAATTCGGTAAATCTGTTGCTGTCTTTCTTCTTCAATGAGTCGTCGCGGCTCTCGCCACGGCTCGTGCTTTCTGACCCGCCATCAAGGTTTTCGCCTTGCAGTTTTTCGCTGTCTTTCGCCTGACTTTGAAGAAGCGCTGTTTGCATCAACGACTGAGGCCACTGAAATTGAGGGTCATAGCTCACGACGTTTTTGGCAATAGCCGCATACGAGTAGCCAATGAAAACAATGGACCACATGAACAGAATGGCAAGGGCGGGGGGCACTCTGATGCCAAAATGTAGCTCGACCAAAGCCAAGGCATTTGTAGCCAAGTTGCCCGTAGCGCCGCTCTTGGCTGCTACAGTAACCAAGGGCGTTTCTTTGATAGACCATGGTCCTGGGTTTAGATCGAAAGATATGAAATAGAGGTTCACTCGTTTTTTCGGAAGTGTCCGTGCCATCCACTTTCCTGCGGCATGCGCCGCTATCTGGACAAAAAATATCGAGTAAGCGGCGGCGGTTGTCCGAAAAAAATTAAGCGTGTCAATAAACGCTCCTGGAACGATGAAGAGGAAGGAGAGAACAAAGAATCTGAACGTCATAACCGGAATAGAGGGATCATCATCCAATGGCACCGTCTCTTTGACCACCTGCAAGAGATCTTTTAAGTCGTCCTCTTCATCTTGTTCTCCTTGCTCTTCGTCATCGATGTGCGTGCTTTCCGAAGAAGATGGCTCATTTGAGCGAGAGCTAGTCCCGTAAAATCTTTGGAAATTGTCATCGACTTGCTCATTTCTGATAAGCGGCGATTGCTCCAGACGCTCAAACTGAGAGCTGCTCATCAGTCAAGACTTTCTAGGAATTTGTGACTAATTTAATGAAGAACAAGGGCACTTGATACGATTAATAAGCAAAGAAGTCTTCAGTATGGCTCATTACGCTTATCTCTATAAATTTATAATTGCCCCATTCACACGACGCGTTATGATTGCGGTTCGTCACGTGAGGCTGTGAATGTGGAGTGGGCCCGGCTGCGAAAACGGCTTGACGTCATTCAAGTTCCGAAATAAAAGTATTGACTCGGGCAACATTCTTTCCTTTCCGGATAATTTCAACTTTAATGCCTTACCTCTGTCTTGCCTCAACTGTGAGCGCTTTCGCAACAATGTCAAGAATCTCATTATCTGCTTCTTCGGCCTTTTCCTGCTCAGGATTGGAAAGCCTATTCTCGATCACCTGATCCAATAGAACTCTGAGTCTTTTCAACAATACTCCATTCTTGCACCAAGTTCTTACCGGCATCCATTTGTCTAAGACAATACCAGGGCACCTCTTCCCGGAAGAGGCCTGCGTTGATACATCAAACAGAATCTCGCCTCCAAAAAGAAGTGCGCCCACGGTGCTGGTGGGAGTAATGTCTCGCAAATAAAGTTTCGTGGTTTCGTTCGATGAGGTGTATACAACGAAGGGGGATTTGTGAATCGCATTAGAGTTGAACTTGGCGTTAGGCGTCATATCATATTGCTCTCGGACTTTTTGCATGTCAAGACTACCATCCTCCAAAGTCATCTCCGCGATATTGGGCAAACTAGCTCCAGCACCTGAATCGGAAAAAATCAACGAAGATGGGTGGATGAAAGCGCGAGTGGCGGGCAATTCACTGACTGTCTCTCCATTATTGCACTGATCGATATATTTCTCGTTCCTGATCCAGAATTTTGTCAGTTTAGCATCGGAGTCGATTTCCACGGCACCGACTAAAGTTTGTGCGTATTTCGGATCTGGGACCTGCACTCGTGCCAATTGTGGGGTAAAGGACCCGGTGATGATGGCTCTAATGAGCGTAAAACTCTTTGAGTTTTGATTGAATTTTCCGCCATCACCGGAACGGTATGAAAATGGCAAAAACCCGATTTCCTTTAGTGTCAGCAAATACTGCATTCTTGTGGATTGAATGTCTTGAAGCGTGAGATAGGATAAGTGGTGCTCTGTGATGAATCTCTTTCTTTGTGTATGAGGAAGGTTTTCCCACTCATGATATGCGAGGGCTGAAGCCATCAAATCCCCCTGATTCTTTCCAAATTTGCTCTTTGCTTTGCGGACTTCATCTTTGATGTCAAAACTGCTTGAGAAAGGGCTTCCGCCGGAACAAACAGCGGCAATCGTTAAGCATAGATCAACACATCTGAAAATGCAGCCCAAAATCAATAGTTTTCCCGATTGCAAGTCTGTGGGAATGAAGGACAAGTATTTCCCCAAGTTAGATAGAGTCTCGCTTGTATCATCGCCAGTCAAAGCGCCTAACTCAAAAAGCATAGACCGCGCTTTTTTCAAGGATTGCACTTCGGGTGGATCAAGTCCACTGTTTAGGAAATCCAGCACCTTGTTTATACCCATGGACTTTACCACTAAGTATAGATTCTCTAAGCGCGTGCGCCGAATTTCTGGAATTGGTTGCCCTAAGACCGCTTTCTCAGTATCACGTGTATAAAGATGGTAGCAATTACCGTTCTGAATACGCCCAGAACGACCCCGTCTTTGTGACATTTCTGCTCGAGAACACCAGTTCTCCACGAGACGCAGAGTGTTGGCTCTTGCATCGAAAAACATACTTTTCGAACGACCGCCATCAATGACCACTACACAATCTGGAATTGTGATGGAGGTCTCTGCAATATTAGTGGATACTACCACTTTCCGTGTATTTCTAGGCGGCTTCTTAAAAACCCTTGCTTGATCCTTCAGAGAAAGGGCAGAATGCAAAGGAAGGCACCAGCAGGACTTCCCAGATGAGGCGTAGCCTTGCTCGATTTTCTTTATGCACTTGGTGATCTCCATTATTCCGGGCAAAAAGATCAAAACGGACCCCAGGTTACTTTCCAGAGTAAGCTTTTTGTCAACAAATAAACAAAGTTGGGCGATCAAATCGAAGTTTAGGTTTCCCAGCTTAAAAAAGTTTGAGTCGGCCTTTGGCTTGATGATCTGGTCATCGTATGTCTGTATTGAGAAGTTAAGATCCTGCAAAATTGTGTCAAGGTAAAAGTCCTCGATGGGGAATGTTCTGCCTTCGATATGCAAATGGTTCACCGGTGTATCAAAGTAGTTAATGAACACATCTGTATTGATTGTGGCAGACATGAGCACTATTTTGAGCTTAGGAAGCTTTCCGATTATTCTTTTGAGAATGATCAAGAGAAAATCACTGTCCACCGATCTCTCGTGTACTTCATCTATGAAGATGTACTCCAAGTGTTCAAAAATGCCGGAGTCAATCGCATCGCTAGACGACAAATAAGACTGGAGCATACGCAAAAGCACACCAGTGGTCACGAACAGAAGTCTTGTCGATTTCAGCGTCTTGTTCTCGCCCCTAATGATGTATCCAGTTTCGCTTCCAACCTTTGTAATTCTTTCGTCCGAAATACGCTCCGCCAAGCCAATTGTAGAAATACGTCTGGGCTGAGTACAGATAATCGAGCCATCGAAATTTTGCAGAGCGCACATGTGATCGAGGATGTACTGAACGATTTGTGTACTCTTTCCGGATCCAGTCTCACCTGTCACCAATGTAACCTTGTTGGAACTTATGATTTTCACCAAATCATCTCTCTTTTTCCAAGCCGGTAGTCTTTGTCTCTGCGATAAGGATGCCTTGTACTCCGTGAGGTTTTGCCTTTCCTTATATTCTTTAGCCAATTTTTGGAGTTCGGGCGACAGAAGTTTGCGTGCTTTCGACTTTGACCGGGATGCCGAAAGGTTTTTACTGCCAACAGAATTCTTCGACTCCGTAGAATGTGAATGCACAGACGTCGCCAATGGCCCTGGGTCCTCAATGATCTTTGCGATATTGTTCTCGAGCCACTCAACTATAGTGTATATCATGCACTCACCCACGAGATTTTCTTTGATCAAGTTCTCCAATAATTGACGCACAATCGAAAGCTTGATGTAATTAGCCAACTTGAATGAAGCATCATTTACCACCAACTGGACGCCGGGTAGTACGTTAGGATACCCTTCAGGAAAAAACACATTCACCAGAAGCATGCCTTTAGATACCCCAGCGACATTCAACAATATTGTCGCCACACGTCTCAGATCATCTGTGAAAGAAAATACGTTACTTCCGATGGATTCAATTCCTTCGAGTTCCATGAGCCACGTGTCGAATTCGTCACCCGTGGCTTCAAAAGGATTCGGTTCGTAAGAAGCTGTCTTGTGAGTCAAGGCGATACAAGTTTTTAGTTCGTTTCTTTCATGCTCATTGTAAGTTGCCAAAATTTCATCTTTGTCAAAACCAGAAAGAGCGAGTCTTTGGAGAAGGTATTCTGTTTGTAAGTCAGAAGAGATCTTGAGCGACAAGCTGTTGTCTTCGTCGCGTTTCGCAAAAAACATCGGCAAGTCATCCTCTGGTACATGGAACAACAACCACTCCAAAGCATCAACAAAAGTGTGAGTATGAAGAGTTGCTTCCTTTGCATGAGATGGTCTGAAGCCAAGATCCGTTAGCTGATTCACCCACTTTTCCAAAAAAGCTGATTTTTGGTCGCTTTCTTCCAAGTTTTCGACCCAGCTGATATGGTGCTTGATAGAAGACTCAATCTCCGCTCTGATTTCCGTCGGAAAGTCCACAAAAGGAGCATTTTCCCAGGCTTTTTTGCCAATTGGGAATTGTTTCATCAGGATCCCACTCTTTCTTTGCTTTAGAGCGGCGTTCCCTTCCTTTTGAGACTTGGCCTTGTCGTTGGAATGGCTCGAGGCTATTTCTACGCTGGCTGTAGGTTTTCTTATCTTGGACTCGCTGTTCTCTTTCAGCTTTCGCTCTTTCTCGAGTGCTTTTTTCTCAGCAACACCCTCTAGGTACACCTGGAAAGGATTGGCATTGTAGAGTTTATCATGGCTTGTTTTGTCCCTTTTCAATAGCTGCTGCCTCTTCGCATCCATGTCCGACCAATAATCTCTGAAAATTGTGGGCAACACCATCTTCAAATTCTTCACGTAATTGAGCCGGAACATCGCATACGTTGCAGCAAAATGGCGGGCCTCGTTTGTTGTCTCCCTTGGCGGAAGGAGGTCAGTTTCGGGAGACCACTTGAGATGAATCACTTCCTTAGTCTTTGGGTTTTCCCAGCTGAGATCGACGATACCGATGAAGCCCTTGCTTGTCTTTCGCATGTCAAAATTCACCTTGTTCCATTTTTGTTTCAGACAGTGCTCGTAAAGAAGCGTGGCCGGGAGCTTTCCGGTCCAGCCAAAGTTGTCTCCGATGGCTAGACCTCTCTGCGGTTTCAGAGGAGCAGACTCATCCTTCTCTGGAGTCGAGTTCTTCGCGGCCTTCTTCTTCAGCTTCGACTCTTTCGGGTCTGGAGGCGGCGGGGTGCTCTTTGTCTTTTTGGGCATTTAAAGGACGACTTTTACTCGCCAACTCGACGCGTGAAAGGTATTTTGAGAAGTAACCAAAAAAGTCCTTTGGCAAAAATAGAATAAAAAGTTGACACGGACAGGAATCGAACCTGCAACCCTTTGATTTGGAATCAAAAGCTCTACCATTGAGCCACCGCATCTTTACACCAGTTTCCTGGAATGGAAATTTATATACAGTCATAAACAACCGAGAAAAATGGGAGATTTGTCTCATTCTCGGGGACCTGCATACTGATGACCACACGCACAATTTACCTTTCCTACCGCATTCTTTGCCCTACGATGCCGTCGCTATTGGGTATAATAAAAGCCGATGAAAATTTAGAGACTTGTGTAAGAGAAAGCATCAGACTTTCCCGAACTTCTCTCATGAAAGAAACACATCTCTTTTCATTAAAAGTTTATGGACAGCTAGAAGGCTCCAGACTCCAGTGTCTGAGAAGCTGTCACGTGATACGTGCATCCACGACTGGGCGTCTCATCGCCCAGCCGCTGCCGCAGGCGCAGATTTTTCCAGGGGCAGAGAGCATACTACTTCTCGGGCTAAGGATCTAGTAAGGAACTTATCTGTGTTTGCGTTACTCAGTATCCTAAGTATTATATATACACAGTGCTTGAATTGAAAGAAGCCAAAGCGCGCATTTGGCATGGCGCGCGAAAAAACCCAAGGCCGCTCCTGGTGCACGGGTCTACACCCATCCAATGAAGGTAGCGCTTTTTCCAACCTACGCAGTCTTTTTTCCCTCAGTGAACTACGCACGGTTAACAACTCTAACTGTACCACCACGAAACGTCCCCATGTTCCCTTACAGAAACTTGGCAAGAGCCTCGAGGCTGCATGCGACGAGACTTTTCTCGGTGGCTCCGCGCGTGAGAGCCGGCGCCTCCCAGGACCTGGTCAAACCATACACCAACGCTTTAGGAAGCACCCCACAGAGAGTCTCTGAGGAAGGTGCGGTCATGGGCAAAACCACATTCACAGAAGTCATGGATGAGGTCGACATGACGTGGGGCCGAGACGACGACCCCAAGCACATCGAGAAACAAAACACTAAAATCAGACACTTCACCATAAATTTCGGGCCCCAACACCCGGCCGCGCACGGGGTGTTGCGTTTGATTTTGGAGTTGCATGGCGAGGAGATCGTACGTTCCGACCCGCATGTCGGGTTGCTCCACAGAGGCACAGAGAAGTTGATCGAGTCCAAGACCTATATGCAAGCCTTGCCCTACTTCGACAGATTGGACTACGTGTCGATGATGACCAATGAGTTGGTGTTTGCCTTGGCGGTGGAGAAGTTGTTGAACGTCGAGGTGCCCTTGAGAGGCAAGTACATCCGGACTTTGTTTGGAGAGATCACCCGGGTCTTGAACCACTGTATGTCGGTGTTGTCCCACATCATGGACGTCGGTGGCTTGACGCCGTTTTTGTGGGGTTTTGAGGAGAGAGAGAAGTTGATGGAGTTCTACGAGAGAGTGTCCGGCGCGAGATTGCACTCGGCGTACGTCAGACCCGGCGGTGTCTCTCAAGACTTGCCCGCGGGTTTGTTGGACGATATTTACATGTGGGCCACCCAGTTCGGTGATCGACTCGATGAGGTTGAGGAGTTGTGTACCGACAACCGTATCTGGAAGGCCAGAACCCAGGACGTCGGCGTTGTCACTGCCGATGATGCTTTGAACTACTCGTTGTCCGGTGTCATGCTCAGAGGCTCCGGTGTCCCTTACGATATCAGAAGAGCCCAGCCATACGACGCGTACCACTTGGTCGATTTCGACGTGGCTGTTGGCTACAATGGTGACTGTTACGACCGTTACTTGTGCAGAATGGCCGAGTTTAGACAATCGCTTAGAATCATCGAGCAGTGTATCAACGACATGCCCGAAGGGCCTGTCAAGGTTGAAGACTTCAAGATCTCCCCACCATCGAGATCCTTGATGAAAGAGGACATGGAGGCTTTGATCCACCACTTCTTGCTTTTCACAAAGGGCTACGCTGTCCCAGCAGGTGAGACGTACACTGCCATCGAAGCCCCTAAGGGTGAAATGGCCGTCTACGTTGTTTCGGACGGGTCCGAGAGACCCTACAGATGTAAAATCAGAGCTCCTGGCTTTGCCCACTTGGGTGCCTTCGACCACGTTTCCAGGGGTAACTTGTTGGCCGATGCCGTCGCAATCATCGGTACCATGGACTTGGTGTTCGGTGAAGTCGACCGTTAAGACCTAGTTCATGGCTACAAACTCTCATTCCCTTGCATAATCACACACACAGAGAAATAACGCTTCGGTTCGTAATTTCTCACTGTTCTCAAATACATTTAACGATCATATTGTCGATCGAAATACTATACAGCCCGTAGGATGACGTGTTTATAGGTCGATCATCTTTCTATCATCGACTGCTTCAAGCGAGGATCAAATGATAGAGAAGATATGCGGAGCCAGCTCCCCCTGCAAGCATAAATGCCTTAAAACCCCTGCCGCTCTCATGTGAAACTGCGTCCCCGTTCTGTGGGCCGTGGTACATGTATGGGTTCTTGGCATCACCCGATTGAAAAGAATGCGTTTCTCGCTTAGCAATGCTTTCTCGCTTGGCCTGTCTCATCATGTGCTTTGTAATGAGCTCCTCGTTTACTTTGGAAAAGTCGCCGTCAGGGGCTAGCTGGCGCAAGACAGCTTCCTTGTCGGCTTCTGATAGGTGCTTGCTTATAATACGCTGCTCGAATTTCAAGTGCTTGGAAAGATGGCCGTTGTAGTCGAAGTGAGGTACATCGAATCTGTCGCCACGGTTTTTGTGCTCGCCTGTAAAATGCCGGGAGCCCAGTTCGCCGTCTGTGCTCCTATAGAAGTTGTGCACTCGGTGTCTGGTGTAATTGTAGCCATGGGATGTATAACTTCCAGAAGCTCGTGCTCTGGAATATCGTTTGGATTCCCCGTAATATTCGTTTTCCCACTCAGACGGGGCCGGTCGTCTAGAATACGAAGAGCTGCTACCGCCAGAGCTTGATAAAACAGTTGCGTCGTATGACTTGCGTTTTTTCTTGTCCTTCAAAGTGTCATATGCCAGGACCATCTCCACGAACTTCTTGCTATTTTCCTCCTTTTCTTCGTCACCAAGGTGTGCGTTTACATCGGGGTGATATTTCTTTGACAACTTTTTAAATTGCAATTTAATTTCTTTCATTGATGCGCTTGGCAGTAGCTCTAAGATCTCGTAGAAATTCGACTGCGCCGAGGAGTACATTCTTCTGGAGGCTATCAACGAGGGTATGATCCTTCGACTTGAGCAGAGCAACATCTTATAACTCAGTACTTGGTTTTATTGGGAATAGTTGGGTAATTTGGAATAGTTGAAGTAGTTAGAATAGTTGAAATCGGTGTATTTAAGAGGAAGCTAGGTTCTTTAAGTATGCCTTTTCGAAGCCGGGAACGGGATTATCATGTATACTTTTCATCAGCAACTTATGCAAGCGCGTAGAGCCATCACTATCGCTTGATGCAGAACCGGCCAAACCCTCTGTGTGAAGGAATGACTGTGCCCGATCCGGCATGCCTTGGCAAAAGTACACGATAGTCCGTATTTTGGCGGAGTCTCGCGCGAACATTCCGAATGCAAATTCTGTAAAGCCACGGCTCACGACCGAGTCCGGACATACACCCCAGGCCTTAAGGGATTGAGTCGGCCTGACTAGTTTGATGCGCTCTACGCTTTACAATTTCACGCAGAAAAGAATTATTCAAATACATCCACTATTTTAATTTTTTGAAAAGATGCGCGGCAGTGTACTTTGGAATATTGGCCGCATCAGCCACTCTTGCGAGTAAGCAGCTTTCTTTCGGCCTTTTGTCTTCAGAATTCTGTAAGAAGGCCCGATTCTGTCAAGGCTTGAGCAGAAGTTCTTCGGCCTCTCCAGATTTGAAATTCCGGCGGCCTTCTGTGACGTCCGATCTAGTTTCCGAGTTAAGGAGAGAAGTGTGAGGAATCTTAAGCAATCAGCCAGGCTTGTATTTTGAAGGACTATTCCAAGGTGAAAGAAATGCTTCTTTTTTACATCAAAAGCACCGCCCCACCTATTTGGTGAAACTGAAATTTGCGGTCTGGAACTGAAATGCATCTACAACCGCCATCACAGTCATTTCTGGAATGGGTGCTCAATCAATGAAGATGGCTGAAGACCACAAAAGATGAGTGACTGCGGTAAGATGCCGCAAAGAACCTTTTCCGGATACAAAAGGTTGAAGGAAACAAGACAAGACGAATTGGTGGAAAACACTAGAATGCGCGACAGCCCTTCCTGTAATTCCGGGGTAAGTCACCAGGGGCGCGACATTTTTACTCGTGACCACGTGCGACATTTTCCGCCTTCCGCAGGGACTCGCCACTGCGCGAGGGTATAAATGAGAAAACCTTTTCGCTATCAGTGAGCAACAAGCACTCATCAAAACATACAACAAAATGCCTAGACAAAGAAGATCCGCCCCAGCAGCCAGAACCCAGACCAGATCTGCGCACACTGCTGCTGCCCCTGCCGCTCACCATCCACCTGCCTCTGTGGCCCGTCCTCAAACTACCTCTCAACAGGGTCCTGGTTTGTTTGGACAAATGGCATCAACTGCCGCCGGTGTCGCTGTCGGTTCTACCATTGGCCACACTTTGGGTGCTGGCATCACCTCTATGTTTGGTGGCACATCCGCCCCTGCTGAACAACCCCAACAGCAGGTTGCTGCATCACAACAACAATCCTATCAGGAACAAGGTAGAAACTGTGAGGTCGACGCCAGATCGTTCACCAGGTGTTTGGAGGAAAACAGCGGCAACATGCAAATCTGTGACTACTACTTGCAGCAATTGAAAGCCTGTCAAGAAGCCGCTCGCCCATACTAAAGGCCCATTGTATATAGCATACTTAGTCATACCTAAAGATTATTTATTGATTCTAAAGCCAACACGAAGCAGCTGTTTACAGCATGAACATTTTCAGAGTAGGGGATTTGCTGTATAAAGTGTCTCGAAATATGAGTAGCTTACCTGTCACTAGCTCAATGGGAGTCTAGCTCGACTTTTCGCATCCTCAGTGTTTAAGAAGTTTCTCTTTCTTCGGGCCATCGAAAAGGAAGTATCCGGCTATACCACCCAATCCAAGGAGCCCAAATATAGCCCCTGGGCTCACGGAAGAAGACGGTTTTCCCGCATCGCTCTCCGCATCTTCAATCTCCGGCGGAACTTCAACAGTCGCAGCCTTATGATCGACCTCGTTCTCGTGGCCCAAATTGACCACACTAGGCTTGTTGATATCTGGGTTGAGCGACAGCTGTACGTACTTTTCCGTATTGGCAAATTTCGGACTCGAGCGCGCTGCAGGATTAGAAGCGTCAACTGGGTCCAGGCCACGATCATGAATATATTCGGGCTCAGCGGTCACGTGCTCTCCGCCATGCACCACGCTGGCATCATTGGCCTCCACTTTCATCGACGCATTCAATTCCTTGTGAAACATTTCTTGCTCAACTTGCTCCTTTCTACTTTGGGCGATATCTTGCTTGACGGCCTCTGGGCTCACAGGCGGGATCTTAGGCTCGGCCACTTTCGGCATGAAGTCATACTTGAACTCCCACTCATTGATCGACGTTTGTGAGGGCAATTTGAAAGAGTCAATTGTGGAGGAATCGTTTTTGGCGAGCACTCTTCCAAAAGAAGAAAAAGCTCTGGTGGTTTGATATGAAGCTCTGGCGATTCTCAACATGATATCTAACTTTGGGTTGAGTGAATGGGCAGCTCAATTGGATCTTTAATTTGTTAGAGGCTAGAAATCACGAATCGAGGGAGTGAGCGTGATTGTTAGCTTTGAATAATTAAGATCAGTGAAGCTTTTGTAGGGCAAAGTCTGTATTATATCTATGAGAAGAAGATGGGTGTGAATAGATAAATCGTTGCGCTGGACGTTGAGCACGCAAGAAGCGGGGGAGGGGCAATAATATGCGGTGAGCACTGTATGTATGAGCTAGCTTCGCCCCGGACGTACGACGGCATATAGTGTGGGGTGGGGTGCAGAGATTTGGAAATGGAGGACGCAATCAAAATGAACGTGGCTGAAGCTTTACTTCACGATGAAATCTACTAGAAGAGATAGTCTAATGTCATGACTAATTTCATACGTGCTCGTGAACTCACTGACTAGAAGCTATCTTGTTCTGGGTCCTTAAAACTAATATTGGAATTTTGAAAACAGTTTTTGAGGATCACGATTTTGCAATCTTCGCGCCTTCGATGTAAGATCTGGACCAAGAGACTCATTTACTTAGATAAAAAAAAATATTTTGATAAGGATCATCATGTCTCCTATACATTGTTTTTTTGTTGTCACGAAAACATTTAAAGATACTGGGTAGACCGGGTTACCATACATCTTTTTTTGCTTGCTGTTGAGTTTCGAATTTTGAGCGTGGTATTTAGCTGAGTCACGATGGTCGCAAGAATATACCTGGCGACGACTACTCGGAATTATGAAAGTTTGCATTAAAAGCTGTATGAGTTTTATGACAAGTTCTGGGGGCTGCGTGATCAAAAGCAAGCCCATATTTTATCTTTTTCTATTACTGAGCCCGTGCACCTGAAAAGAATTATTCAATAGACTGATCATCGACTCCAGACCATCACGCACACCCAATACAGTTGTATCACTTCCGCTTGCGAAGCCTGGGCCTTAAGAGGCTTAATTGCGTTGGTATTTACGAGAATATTTGGAAGATGATTTACATCCCCATAGAAATATTTTCAAAGGTATGCTTTCTATCTCTATACACATTATTAGCATCACACTCTATAAATAAGCAAATTGCGCATTATGCTTCTACCAACTCGCAGAGTTGTATTAACTCTTATCAGATCGAACTTCTGGGTAATCAGCAGAAAACTCAATCGCGGCAAGCATATCATCAAGCACCTGCGAGGGCGGCCTTGCTTTTTTTGCCGATTGCTGTGTTGCTGTAGGCGTGTGAGGCATGCTTTGCAGAAATTCCGGTACTGGATTGAACAAGGGAAGGTCGAGATTTGACGCGGAAGATCGCATCATCTCCAAGACAGGACTAATCGTCATCGAGCTTCTCCTGCCCATAGTATTCAGCATCTCCCTATATGAACGACCAGGCATGGTAGTGTCCAAGCCGAGGCTAACGGGATCAGAGAATTTGCTATTGAAAGAGCTCGAGGATTTTTCCAAGAGCGAAGACTGTGAAGATCCGCTTAACAAGTGCGACGCAGAGCCGTTCGAGCCTTGATAGAAGCTGAACGGGTTATAGTATTGCACCTCCTTATCTGTCTTTGCTCTTTGTCTGCTCTTCCACCAGATGATGACCCATGTTAGAAGCACGCCAAACGCGAGAAACCCAAGCACACCGGCCACGACTATGAACACAGAGTTCAACGGGAGCGTCTCCCTACTAATATATGGGTTCACTGCTTCATCAGTAGGCACGGAGACTTTGAATGTGTATGATGTGGAAGACGATGAGGACGTGGAGATCGTAGGCATATATGTACTCAGGCCAGTAACTGATGTAGTGGAGCTGGCTGATGGCATGGCTGAAGAGCTTGGCAGGGTAGAAGATGTTTTTGACGCCTGAGATGCTGAGGAAGTTTTGGAGGCAGACGCGCTCGGAGAGCTACTGGATGATATAGTTGTTGCAGATGTCGTTGCGCTATTAAGTGACGGCATTAAGCTTCTTTTCTCCATTCTCTTGTATATTTGAGTATGTGTGTGGTGATCTTGCGGCTCGGAATCACTCACAAGTGTTAGTGGCAGGGGTAATGGAATACCGTGTATAATTCTCATGGTGGCTTGGCGGTAAATGGGATGAGTAAAGGTATAAAGACGGTTTTTGAAGCGAAGCACTAATTTGAACCTTCAGTATTGATTTTGGTTTAATATTTTCACTGGAGCAAAGATAAAAAAAGTGTGGGCGCTCGACGCGCCTCATCTTTTCTGGATATTTAAGCACTTGCGCAATCCTTCGATCCTCATGCAATCGTGTCGTGTTTGTTGACAGTACCTTCGACGCGCGCGTCTCGTAAACTTACGCGACTCACTCACATTAACCCAAAGAGCACTTAAATGAGCGTGTTTCATGTCAATTGGTAGACGATCTGGACAGTGGACACGCGGCAATACCGGGCGATAGCGAACATTATATTCAGATCTTGCATGAATTCCGTATGTGAGATTTTTGAAAGACGTCCTTTCACGCTGTTAGGCAACGGCATTTATTGGACTCGCATGATGAAGCAATTGTCTATTTAAAGGAAGCCCCATCACTCTCGAGGAACCAACTTCATTTTATCTTTCTCATTTACATTACTATTATAAGATCACTTTGTTTGTTGTACATTTACAATTTTTCTATGAAGTTACTCTTTAATTTTTGCTCTACGGTAGCACACTTAATGAACTTATTTCAAAATCTCCAATCAGCACCGGTTGACTCGATAGCCCAGTTGAACTTGTCTCTCAAAGTCTTCGCAAAAAGCTTTTCAATCGGAACGTCAAATCTTTTGGAAAACATCACAGTCAAGCGGGGGTCGATATAGTTCAATTTGGATGTCCCCAAAGAAACCTCTGAGTTATCCTCTTTGTCCTTCAACTGAAAGCTCACATTCGATATACGACCCTCCATGGTTTCTATCTGTGACTTGAGTTTCTCAACTGTAGAGCCTTTTGGCTCGACGATCCCAGTCTCGATTTCCTCCTCATATTGGTTCTTCAACTTCGCGATATCTTCCAACTTAGACGTCAATTGCTCCTCGGAGAGAGGGTCTTGTTTCTCCATTTTTCTCTTCTCATTATCCCTAACCCATTTCTTCTTCGCCTGCTCGGTGAGTTTATTCACGTGAAAGCGCACGATGGAGTGAAGGTCTTCTTTAGTCATGTCCTCGATCTCCTCGAAATATTTTGGATCCTTTTTTCGCGCAGACGAATCTAAGCTTATAATCATTCTTTTGAGTCGGAGTTTTTGCCACTCCATTTCCCTTATACGATCTTGAATTTTCTCCACCGTAGTTGAATGCCCTTTGGTCACCGTACGCTGGTGATTACAAAGAATCGCCACTGTTCTGTTCGCAGCATTATACTTCAACACCTTCTCTGCTACCGTGCCCTCGTTCTTGATGAGATCCAATTGGTCTTGCATGGTCTTGGAAGCGTTGTAAGTACGAAAGACTTTAGCAGTCAAACCCTTCATATAGGCCTGCAAATGTCTGTTGAGTGTGGACGGAGTGATACGGTCAAACAAGTCGTCACCTGGCTGTTTGGGATCCTTCTTAAAAATCCGGAAATTCTTGAACACCTGGCGGTCGACCTCCACTTCTTGGTAAAATCGAATCGAGTCTTTTCCCAAGAAATCAAAGATCACAGTGTTGGGCGGCTTCAAAGTCACATGCTCATATCTCAAAGAACAGCAACCCACGGTGTCAGCCTCATCTTCTCCCTTCTCACCACCTGCTCTCAATGCAAACACGTCAATGAGGTAGGTGGCAGTTGCGATCTGTCTATTCTGCATGTATTGATCTTTCAACATGACCTTGTAATCATTTCGAATCCGATCGATATGGTTTTTGAGCTCCCGAGCAGTTTCGAACTTTCGCATATCGGATACTCCCTTGATGGAAGAGTTTGCTGCAAGCTTGACATACTTGAAATTATCGGCAATGTTTTCCCTCCACATGGCAAGCCATACCACGGACTTATCATGCTTCACAGCACCCCATTGGTGTCCGGCAGGAGGAGCGGGTACGGGCGCATCAGTACCTAAATTGAGAGTGATGTCTTCAGGGAAAACCCTCTTCTTAAGTTTCCCCGTTCTCGGATGGGCTCCACGGCCCCTAAAAAGACCTGGAGGTTCGACGCGAAAGTTCCCGACATTCTCTCTGCGACCATTGAGCAAACAAGTTCGGTAGGGCTCCTCAAGAGCCTCTTTCTCGGCTTTTATTTTGAGCTTCTCTTCTTTCGTGATGTTCTTCTTGTCTTCTCTCTGCTTCTCAAAAAAGGCGTGCATCTTGGAAAAGTCACAGCTCTCGAACTTGTCGATCTTGACATTGCACCCGCCGTTCTGGTTCAAAACCTCAACGAAATCTTCAAAAAAGTTTTTCTGAAATATGGGGTTCTTGGCATGGTCGGACTCCAACATAGCTCCGAAAAACCCCGCCACTTCCTCTGCGGCCGGCGGTAAGTCAACAGGCACACCCTCATAATACATTTTCACATATGATGGCAATGGCTCATAAGGGGGCGGGAAAATGACACCATTGTGTTCTAGCTGCTGCCAACGTTCGGGGCCCTGACCAAACTTCTCATCCTCCCACCATTTGTAGTCTTCAGCATCCTCATCGTTTTTCATGGAGTCCCCGTTTTTCATGGAGTCCCCGTTTTGAGTCAAATCTTGCTCACTTTCACTTTTAGGCACCAGGTCTTTCTCGTCCTTGATTTCAGGTGAAGTGACAGTCGAGGAGCCATTTACAGCTTCAACATCAGACTTTTTCAGGCTCTTCTTTTTGCGCTTCGAACTTTCTTCGGGAATGACGGGCTGCGGAATCTCAGAGATATCTCCTTCCTCCTTGACTGCCGAATCTTTTGTTTTTGACCCCTTCTTCTTATGCTTCTTCTTAGAGTGACCCTCGGATGAAGTTTCGGCTTTTCTTTTCTTCTTTGATTTTTTCTTTTTTTGCTCCAGACTTACATCACTGTCAGTGGGACGAGTCTTTTTCTTGTTGGCCAACGCCGTCAAAGGAACTTCATCTTCCTGTGGCTCTTTGAGCGAAGAATTTGGCACCAGTAATTGCGAGAGAGCGACCTCTTCTATCTCACCCATTCTTATGCCGATTAATAATGATCAATCCTAAAAGAGGGAAGGGGAAGTACCTAAAATTATGCGTTGAATAAGAAAAATCAAATAAACAGCTGGGTTGATCACTGAATTGGATGAAATTCAATTCGACTTTAACAAAAGCTAAACTATTGGGCACGTAAAACTTGGTGCGATGAAGACTTTTAAGTACATTGCACGACCCTCCTTCCTGCAGTACATCGGCACGAGACCGCCCTATATCACGAGTTAACTTCGATCTGGGTTTGATGATTAGCCTATTTCTAGCTCACTCAATTGTCCCGAAGCTTTATTCTCTTCCTTAGATAAGATTTATCATATGGATGAAGCAGTAGCTTTTCAGTCGCGCTTAGCGCGTCTTGTCATTGTTCTGCGGATCTACAAATTCTGAAACGCGTTCGCAGCAAGTTGCCAAAGCGGAGGTTCACTGCTTCGGCTTGAAGCGAGTAAGAAAGCACACGCATTACAAAACAGCAATCTTTTATTTATTTTGGGATCAAAAGTCATTCTGTTTGGATCTGGAGTAAATGTACCCATCAATGAGCTAGAGCGCCGCCACCAACGACTGAGCAAAGTCTGTAAATCGTCAGCTCTAATGCCTTCTACAAGTTTAAATTCAAGCGCTAATCTGCCTCAACTTTAGAAGTCAGTTAAATTGATTGGACTACAGTTCCATAGTTTCGACAGACATTTTCTATCGTACTAGTAAAACTTAGGAAATTTTACCACGTAAAAGCTACTTGCCACCTCCTTAAACTATAGAGGGTAATTGGCGCGTACTACTTTCACTAAAGAAGCATATAAATGACTTGCTCAAAGATTCGAGCACTTTTTGTCTCCCGAGAAAAAAAATGTACCCATAAACCCACATGTGTGTTCAGGCGAGCCAAAACTTATAGATGACACCGGGGCCAAAGTTCCCAATGGTTACTCGGATGTCTCAACTAATTCACCGGAATTAGAAGCCGCCAAGATCTGAGTAACTCGGCTAGCGGATTATGAGCATTGACCCAGCAGGCCATCGAACTAACCTTGAATGAACTAAAAGAAGAGTTGAGGTACACCCGGGACACTGAAAAGTTCGTGATTGACATTATGAAGAGCCATTACATTGGAATAAGAAGAAACGAGAAAATTTACGACGGGCAATATCATATACGTGAAAGACCTTCCACTCGAGTGGAGAACAAAGAAGCAGTCACTTGTAAGACAACTACTTTCGCCCCCGAGTAATGTGGCATTGAGTCATACCACTGCAGATGTCCCTTCGTCAAAAGGATGACTAGGTGAATTGGGCATGGAAACACCTGAAACTTCTATGATCCTGATACAATGCGGTTAATATGCGCGTTAATAAGAATAGGAACAATCCCGGTAACACAGAGTCGATTGACATCAAGCTAAAGCACATCCAGGAAATTACCAAACAAGGAGACTTCCAGCTGCTGTACGTCAATACAAGAGACAATATTGCAGACACAATCACGAAAGCATTGTCTTGAGTGCTTTTTGACGGGAGCTTTCCATATCCCGCTTTTAAGAAACGTTTCGCCATCCGACAGAGCGTCATCCGACGCGCATGATTTGAAATGATGAAATCATCGCTTAAATCATTTAGGGAGCTGAACCACGTATGCATTGCTAGCACCAGTCAAACCTGACCGTCGTGAGGGACGATGATAAAAAGTAGCAAGTTTGTGAGGTACTTCGTAACGAAGCTGACACAGACTGATACCCAGAAACATGGTGATCCGTGGCCTCCATATTCTATTGTCCTCACGCCTTTGAAGTGGTCTTCTTTGCTCCCGCTATCGATATATATGAGTCCAGTAGTCGTATCTTTTTTTGAGGTCCTTGGAATGAGACACCGTCACCGCCGCTCAAATTTCGATACTATAACCGTCTTGTGTAGGGGTAGCCGTTGCGAGGCGGACGGGATATGCCCTCCGCGAATACTGTTGGGGCCGTTCTTTCGAACTCGACTCACCGCTGTTTTTGAATAGCCCTTACTTGTTATGTACGCCCTTGCGGTCGCTTCTTAGCCTCTGCGCGGCCCGCTTCTGCCACTCGTTTCTTTTCCTCTTTGTTTGCTCCTCAAAGTCTGGAACAATCCAGACAGCGAGATTCAGACCAGAGTCACTTTCAGACTCTAGCTTGGGGCAGTCGGGTAACTTGTGTTGTTCCAGGAAGCAGTTTCTGCACATGTTAGGACGCTCGTCCATAACGCTTAACATCTGTTCCACGATCTTGTCTGCCGAGACCAACCACTTGTTTTGCCTTCCTCGAGCACCTGTGGAGATAGCGTTCACAGAAGAAGTAGTCGCTGTGGATTCCTTATCATCTTTGTTATTTACTGGCCAAAAATTCTCCACCGAGAAACCTGAGGCCTTGATTTTAGCGTAAAAACCTTGGTAGATATACTTTGGGACGTAAGAATTCGATCGGTTGAGCAGTCGCACTTTGTTTTCCTCCGTCATTTTCGCCCAGCAGTTAGCATGGAATTCCATGATCAAGCCTTTATGGTCCAAAGCTTCTTTGTCAAGCAGGTCAAACCAACGCTCAACTTCCCACTGACCGTTTTCAGAATAGTCTGCAAGAACATCCATGAGGCAAGCCTCTGGTATTGGCTTGAGCTTCAAGTGTTTGTGGTCCACATGATATTCATCCACCCACTTCACCAACATAGGTAGGAACTCTCCATTTGCACCCTTCCAGTGCATAGCGAGAAAACGCATGATTCTGAACTCGTCGGCGGCCGTCCTTCTGCGGTAAATTGAGGTTTCAGCCGTTACATCACTAATGACTTTCAATACCCAGCCCAAGTTCTTTCTACGACGCGGTTCAAAAGCTAATTGTGTGCTCGTCGCCAAAAAAGGTAAGTGCTTTACCAAACATCGGGCAACTGTCAGGCTCGTGTCCTCCCATTGGAACAATGATGTTTCATTGTAGCTGTAATATTTCAAGAAACATGCCTCATTTGACGCAGCCACAAGCGCTTTGAATTGCGCATTCTTCTCTAGCTCCTCGTAGACGTGATTCCTGAAATCAACCAATTTGGGCGAGGTTGCTAACTCGATCGGTATACTTCTTTAAATGGTTCAAAACACGTGCTCCCATGTCTTCGATGATATAATGGAATTCCGCCTCTGGAACTTCGATCCTCATTTTGTCATCTAAATTCTTCAAAAAAGCATTTTCAACTTCCGTACCATATATGGCAAGCTCGGTGACAATTTTTGAAGGCGCGTCACTCTCAGATGAGATAGATGACATTTCGTTCGGGAGCTTCATCCCTGTCAGCTTTGTGGTTCAATTTGGTAATTAAGCTTGACTTTGAACATTTTTTTTCAAGTAACTATTGTATTGTTGTCACTAAGCCCTCAGACATCATTCCGTTGACAGGCTTACGCGGTGAACGTTTCTGAAGTCACGTGCTTGTCTTATTGCGAGGAGCTACGTTCAAATTCAGTCCACCAGTATGACTTCTCACTGAGTCTGCATGTTAAGAATTGCCGGTGATTATTTTTGTATGAACTACAAGACTGGAATCAAAATGCACCGGCCTTACATTGTTTACGCAAGAACTGGCAATGTCTTTTTTTTTTTTAAAGAATCATCGTATTATAGGGTGCTATGGTGTCTACTGTGAACAATAGGCCGTTGCTTCGCGCGAATACGGGTAAGTCCAATTGCGCAGGAGCACCAAACAAAACTTTGTTTTAGCCAATTTCGGCGGATAAAACTAGGCTTCGTGTAATTAAAAAGTCAAATCACTTACTTCAAATATCCTGAAGCTGCATTGATTCTTGTAGCGTATCTGGTGTCTTGTGAGCGTGCGCAAATTAACGACTGACGCGCCATTGACTTTATGAGCGCGCGAGTGAAGCCGTGTTACGCGTCGATCGAGGAAGAGGCTCGATGTCTCGACAACTCAAAACAAACATAGAAAAAAGAGTGGAGGCCGTCTCGTAACATGAGACGATAAGCCTTCAAGATTTGATTCACCTATCAGAGAAAAGAACGGAGATAGCCGAGCAATGTAAGGGTCTTCATCCCGTGTATGTGTTCCTGATAGGTCTGTTCCGGTGCTGCGTGAAAAATGCGTAGGTACGGCTTTCGTTTTTCCCCCGCGTGGGTGGAGCTCGTAACTCTTTCACGAGAGCTTTGGACACATCCTACTAGCCAGTGTCTCGGTCTCCTTGGCTTGGAGGCAAAAAACGGGTACGAAGATGCAAAGGTACCAAGAATAACAAATAAAAAAACAATAAAAAAAAGGGGGACACCTTCCTGAACACGACATTTAATTTTTTCGTCACGTGTCCAAACTTTACCCGGGTACACTCCGTGCCGGTCGGGCGGGATCACCGAACAATAGACGCGAGAATTGTCGCGACCGGCTGTCCATTTAAAGAAACGGATTCCCCGTTTTGCCCTAAATTCTGACCTAGACGCCTTCTCCTCGAAAATCGTTGATTTGAACAAATACAAGCCAGTTTTCGAGCTTCGAGTTTTCTTAAGTGGAATAAGTGTGACCTGAATTTGGTCACAGTGTATGCGGAAGTCGCTTTCTTCAAGTAACAAAATGCCTTACTATGCCGTTGCTAAGGGTAGGTCTGCGGGAGTCTACAACTCATGGGGCGACTGCAAAGA
>JAKUBE010000058.1:0-39800 GCA_030674755.1 Metschnikowia henanensis | reverse complement strand
GGCGGTTTGTAGTTAACGATATCTACGAAAATGGGTAATGTGGAGAGGAGAGCTTGGGGCTTGGGAAAGTCGGGGCTCTCATTACTCTAAGCATTATCTAGACGTGTTTCAGGTTTTTAATACCTATGTATAATTTTTTCCTGTAATACGATGTGTTTCTTTCAAAAAAAAGACTTCCAGATACTGGTGGGAGTAGCTTGACTTTCAATTCCATAGAGCTCAGAGTATGGTTGGCGCCAACCAGCACGTCTCAAGAGAACTTGAAAAATTTGATTTGGTTTATTTCCATCGTCTACAAAATTTACACTCGTAGAATGGGGTAATCAAAGGATGGGATCGACACTAGGTTCGTTCATTCAGATCTGGTTAGAGGATTATTTTATAGTTTTCAGTCCTTTCATCAGATGTATCAGACCAAAAAAAAACGACGGATCTCCACGCTGATTTGATAAAGGAGCCCATCTGCAGCCAAACAACGCTCAAGTACCTTATTTTGAACACCAAGAAGCTGAAAATTTCTGGAAAAAGGAAAGATACACTTCATGGGCATTCTCGGATGTAGCCAAGATACGCAGCTGCACCAGATCCAGTCTCTTCGCAAACACGAACGAAATAGCAGCATGGGAAACTTCTTCTTGGCTTCGGTCGAACCCGTCAAAACTAATTTTTTGAGTTTTATCGAGTGTCCTGTGAGACTTTCTTTTTGAAAAAAACGTGAGATTTGACCCGGCAGATCTCAAGCACTACAACAAAAGGACACCGTTTATCAGAGAAACCATTACAATAGTATTCAGGGTATAGCGAGCGGCCCTACAAAAGAAACCAGGTTGTCAAAACCAAACGCTAAACACCGAGCATGATGCCAAGCATCGAAAAACACGAACGAAACAAATAACAAAACAATTAACGAAGGGCAAAATCTCCGACAGGAGGTGGGAAGCATGTGTCTCAAGCATGCTTGTCGAAGAAGGTTTCCTTCCGCTTGTCAACCCTGTGATTCTCCTTGAAGTGCCGCAAGTAGTTGGAAAGCGGCTTCTTAGACAGAGTGGATTTCCAACATTTCACCTCAACAATCTCGTAACAAGCCGGACACACGACCGCCTCGTGGCTTCTAGCTCTAGGTTGCGTTTTCCGGGTGGGACTGGCCTTCTTGGCCACCCGGTAAGTACCAAGCAAGATCGGGTCAGGAGTCAAGTAGTCATCAGTGTAGATTCCGTGCGAGTGGCTCATATGCTGCGAATAGCACGAGTTTTTGAGCTCGTAGAAGTTGATGTCCTCGCAGTAGGCACAAAGTGCACTTCTTGTCTCCATAATTGAAAGGTGAGTTTGAGGGTCCAACTCCACTCTGGTAAACTCCTGCTGATAAGGGCGGGTGGCGTCAAAGGAAGGATTTTTTTCGTAGGCCACATCTGGGTGCATATTGTCAAGAATGTCAATATTGTCTCGAAAGTATCTGGTTCGGTTGATAGCACATTCTTCTGGCTTCGCGAGTGTGATACGAGATTCTTTGTGAACAGAGGAGTCCAACTCAAGGTTTCTGGCGCTGTTCTGGAGCACAGGCGTCTCCACTATCCTGGTGGGTATGTGCACACCAGAGTAGTCGAACTTTCTCTTCTTCCTTTTCCGTTTCTTGGCCCGAGCAGACTTCGTAACACGAGACTCATCCTTGGTCACTTCCGCGCCCTGTGGCTTTTCACCGTCAGCCGATGCCTTAGTCTTTGGAGCTTTCTTGGGCGATTTGAAGCAGCTGAATTGAGAAGCAAGCTGTTTGTACTCGGCCTTGCTCATGCTTGCAATGGACTTTTTCAATTCAAGAACCAATTTGGTCTGATCAGCGACAGAACCCGGAACTTCAGTGGTCTCAGGCAAAGTTCTGGGAACGGTGGAAAGCGACAGTGGACTTATACCAGTGTTTTGAGGAGCCTCCGGCTCTCTGGCTGGTTCAAGAGGAGCGTCTTCGAAAGCCAACGCATCGTTGTTCTCAAGTCCGTCCTCAAACTGTAACTGTTCTTCTAAGTTCTGGAAGAAAGTATAGTAAGAGTTGTTGTAGGTTTGACTCTGGGAAATAGGAGGAGCAGAGCCCACGGCAAAGTGGTCGAGTCCAGAGCTTGGCTCTTGCTGTAAGTCTTCATTGGCAAAGTGGACTCTGGCCGTTAACTTGCTGGAAGCTTTGAATGCTGTCAAGGGAAGCTCTTCATTGATTTCTTGGCCGATAACTTCGAAGGTGAGCGCGACAGTACTGGGCAAAGAGGTGTCGTTAGACTCGAGCGCGTAGGTCTTGGTCAAGCCATGGGACAGGTCACTCTCAGGAAAGGGAGTGAAGAAGTAATTTTCGGAAAACTCCGACTCGAGATCGTAGATCCCAGCATTCATAGGAGGTTGCAAAGCAGCAACAACCTCGTGTTGCAAAGCCAACGTGGAGGTTTCCATAGCAACGAGAGAGAGCGAAGTGTCGTGGCTTGTAAGTAACAGAAGCGAGGTTGGTGATAACGCTGGCAAAGAGGAAAGCAAAGGGTCGGCCAAAGTAGATGTCGTGGAGAACACAGGGAAAGAAGGAGAGTTGCTGGGTTCAGCTGAGACAGCTTGTTGCGGCTGTGAATAGCCGGTATCGCTGGGCTGGCTGCAAAACTCACTGGTAAAATACTGTGCTAAATTTGCCACGCTTTGTTCGTTGACTTCGATGGGTCTTTCCTGGGTCTCCCACAAAATTTTCTCCAAATACAGACGGCCTTCCTGGTATCCGACAAGCCCGAAGGACCCTTCAGTGTCAGCAACTCCAAAACTCTCTTGGGCGGTGTTCTCTGCGGTAGCCTTCCATGCTTTGGGTTGGGGTCCTGTCTCCTGTGAGATATTGGGACACCCAAGCAAATTCAAACTTTCATCTATAGCTTCGGCGGTACTTCCTACCGCATCGTCTTGCGAGTCGGAGGCCGGGCTCCCGAACAGGAAGTACCGCTCGAAATCAGGTCTCGCATGTGCCATTGGCATGATTTCGGGGTGATTCTAATCTAGCAAGATGTACTCAAATAACTTTTGCAGATGTCTAAATTTTTTATCCTCTCCGAAGGCCCATGGGCTCCTTCTATAATTTTCGTTTTGCTTACGCCTCGAAGCATATACGAAATCACGATCACGGACCGGCATCTTCGCTATACTACGCTCAGCTTTCTGTTCTGGGGCATGTTATATCTATGAACATGCATGTCAAGAGTTCTGGGTATGCTTGTAGAACGATCTCTGGGCAGAACGAATCGTAAACTAAACATATTTCGTGTAAGAGGAGCGGAAGAGCGAAGCTTCTGTACTTTTTTCCCTCTTAAATGTGCCAGTAATCTTGCTTTGCGGTTTCATACTGTGTCGGAACTTAACAGACAGACTCTTGAATATTCTAAAGAAAAAAACAATCTAGGCAGCCCTCGCAGTCTCCTGAAAATTTCGAGACCAAATTTATATGCTTTCGTAAATGCAATTCATCTTCATTATGCTTGCGCCTTCATGCACTTTTTTCACTCGGCGACGGGTGCAAAAAACAAAACAAACATGCTCAACGGCTGCTTCGCAGACGCGCGGTGCATATTGGGGATGCACGGGTGCGACCCACGGGACCCTTCGCATGATTCGAAACGCGTTTTGCTTCAGGACCATTGTCCACTCTTCTATAAACTCGTATTTACACCTATCTCTCGTCTCTTCGGCTAGGAATCTTTCATTAACCAAACCTAATGTATCAATTCAGCGGGCAGAGCATCACGACTCCAATAGTGAGTGTGTCAAAACCGTCATGAATGAATTTCATACTCTACCCTCGCTGCGGCACAGGTCTTCTCTGAGTAAATTTGACAATTTAAACAACCGAAGAATGTGGTCTCTCTCTCCAATGAGTGACGTGATGTGGCTGAGGGTGATTCAAATATGAATGAATGTACAAACTTGATAAAGGTTCAGTTTTTCCCGTACTTCAATTCTTTTCTTATTCAATTGAAATACGGCTTAAGAGTATACCATACAAATCCGGGCTTTCGAGCACTTGTGCCTTTGCCTCTATGCAATATAATGAACTGGGACTAGACCCCATGCACTTCTTTCATTTATTCGCCTAAAGGTCAAGTGAGAACCAGTTTTATTTGGGCATTAGAATGAAATTTCAAAATCACAAAAGCGAGTTTATTTTCTAAGTGGGTATAATTATGGACAAGCAGCGATGCCTTGATTGCCGACATCAATTTTTCTCACAACTTTGCGAAGCCCAGGTTTTTCGACGCGATCAAACCGGCTTGAAGCTCATATTACACTCAAATTTCTGTCATTATCATTATCATTACTTATCTAAACCTTTTCTATAAGACTTGCCACAAGTTCTCTATTAATATGCTGCGAATGATGGTATTGCCATCTTTATTGCACAATGTACAAGCCAATCAGATTCTTCTTCATGCTGCTTCACCTGACAAGATCAGTTGCAGAGACTGCGATCTGACACATCTTTAACGCCTCGCTCTCGTTAGCATTGCAGGCCGCTTGATCATTTCTGGTGTGATCGAGAAGTCCTTGTTTCGAGGTGGCTTCAGAATCAGGTGATTTTTCTGGTTGCACGAGCAAATGATGGATACGAGAAAATTCGAGTTCAGAGATCTTTGAGGGAGCCGCCAAGGAATCAGAAACCTTATAATACTGCGTTTCTGTGAACTCCACGGTCTCGTCTTTTATTGCTGCAACGGGAACAGCAACAACACGGCCCAACAAATTTCCATTTTCGGAAGTGCTTAATATGTGGGCAAAATCTGGACCTGCATCTTTGTGATTGGAGCACGTGGACAGGCGTAAGTTCATCGAGGGAAAATTTACGTTGAACGCCTGCCCACTTTTCAAACTAGGCACGAGAGATTCTATCAAGTCCAACACGCGCAGGTTGACAAACTGGATGTTTTGGGCGACAAAGTTTTGCTTGAACAGTTTCTGGTAAGAGCCTGCCTCGATATTGAAATATTCCTCGTCCTCGTAGTACACACTGTGGGAGTCTTCAGTGGACACAGAAACCACACGGTAGTTTTTGATTTGGGCAAGTTGTGTCATGGCCTCAAGCTCGTTTTTCAAAGTGAGCAAATCTGACATCTGGATGCCAGGGCCAGAATATATTTCTTGGCATGTCAAATGGAGCCCCTCGTTCGGCCCGAGAAGCACCAAATCGGGCGTGAATCCAGGAATGTGTTTTGGGAGGATCACATCGAATGCAACAGATAACGCTCCTAATGGCAGAGCATTCACATACCAGAAGCCGGGGTTCAACGGATCTTGGCCGTATGCACGATTTCTAATAAGTTGAGAAGAAGACTCCTCGAACTCAGCGTCGAACGTGGCGGCATCTTTCTGTGAAATCACGTTTTTCGCTCCTCGTGAAAGCAAATTGAGCTTTCTAACTGAGAGGTAGTACTGCTGGAACGCGTCTTTCAAATGCCCAAAATGGCCGTGGCGGTCATGAGCAGCCTTTCCGGTTTTGTCCGTAGGATCCAAGAAAGCGTGACCTTTTTTCTGTTCTTGCGTTTGTGAGCCAGTGGTTCCGAGTTCAGCCGTATTGGTGTGAAGAGATCCGACAAATACGACATTGTGACCTGCCTCAACTAAGGCGGGGTATAAATAACGGGCATTTTTCGACACCCACGAGTCTGTGGAAGAGACGAGGATATTGATCGAGGCGGCTAGCTGTAGAACACCGGAAAAAGCATAGAAGAAAGCGAGAGTAGAAAGTTTCATTTCCAGGTTGCGATGCACTGCGATAAGCGAGCGAAAGTGTCAAGGCACGGTATAAGGGTAAGGAATGAGGGGAATGTTGATGAGACCACAACCAAGATACAAAACGAAAAGATCTCAAATATAAGGAGGGAAGAACAGAGTATATGCTATATAAAGAAGGAGAAGAAATGAAAGAGTTCATCGGGCGATATGTGACACATAAATCTATCTGCCACAGCTCTCTGCAATCATTCGGCCAAGCGCGATTTTTTTTATTAGCTTTCCCCCTGTGCACGTTCCATGCCCATGTGGGCGCGCGCGTGTGTATCGCACGCATTATTTGTTGACACTTTTTCCCCGAGATGCATGGTTTGAGCCTTTTGCAGACAAGTCCTGCCCAAAACATCCGCTTAGGAAGTGTATATAAGGTTCGGGTGTGTATGGCGGAATCACGACTCGCGTCGATCAGCTGAAAATGCGCACGAAGGCGTGCGATCAGATGACGCCCGCGTCAGATTGCTTTGTTTGCATCTCGTATCTCGAGAAAGGCAACGATAGCTGTGAATTTATTGACTTTTTTTTGAAGAATAGACTTGGTCTTGAGACATAGGTATTCACCTTGAATATTAGCTTTTTTTCCCTAGGCGCTCTTTTATATGCTGTAGAGGACGTGTTTGGCGGGGTAGCGGTCCTACTAAGCGAAAAGACGTTGATAATATTGCATTCTGGTATATAGCGGAGGGCGAGGGCGGGCAATTAATGCACAGAGGGTAATAATGAATAGGACCACCGAAGGCTCGAATCGTTTAGATCTGAAAAAAACAGTGACTCGTGTGACAATTGCCTAAACCTGAGGTTTCTTTTTTGTTAAAAGATACGTTGTGTTATGTCTCTTTCCTTTCATTACTCACTCTATCCTTCGATGTCTTTTCTCGCTACTGATCAAAAGAATACATATGACCACGTGCGAGATAAGCCACATTCCCATTAGTTCCCTCGACATCTCGTATCTGCCACGTGCACTTTCTGATGAATGAGTAAAGGAGGGGTTCGCTCTCTCTTATCTTTCTGAGTAATTCCCCAAAGATATGCAGAACAAAAATTAGTGTACCGAAAGCCCTCAAATTGATTACTCGCCTGATTTTTTTCAGAATCCGCTTCGTAAAATTCAAGTGGACCATAATCCTCTCGAGTATGGAACCACATTAGTAAATGTCGTGATACCAAATTACTCTTGAAAATGCTTCTCTGTATTTTGTAGTTTGTGTCTTTGAAATGTGCAAATTTCACGCTTCTTGAGAATCCCAAGTGGCTAATCCTGGAGGTCCTCCTCGGTCCAAATGTGCCTTTCCTAGAGCCCCAATCACCCTCAAATACCGAAAGATTCTTATAAAAGCCAAATATCCCCAAGTCAAGCTGTCTAGAGCCAGTTTTGGCAAATGAAACAACCATGACATCCCATGAGAATTCAATTAGCATTCTCTGTCCTCTGAACCCTTGATCATACCCCTCCCGTGATGAACATGTTTCAGTCAAAGCCATGATGACTCATACTTGGTTTTAAAGAGATTTTGAAGTCTTGCTCTGAGAATGTCGTGTTTCTCAATACATTTAAAGATCTCGAAAAGCTTGATTCTTCCACCCTCTACTTTTAATTCAGAGAAGGCAGTTGAGGCCAAAATCACATCCTGATTGTCGCGATGCCGTACCCACATTTTGTGGAGTCGATAGATTCTACAAGTTGTTGATACCAAGACTGGGATAAAGGTATTTTTTGTTTTTTGTGGGAGATCCCGAACTGATTATTTTCAATTCTCTCCCAGGTTCCTTCTGTGACAAGGAGCCTAAAGCTTGGAAGTTACTAAGATGAAATAACACTTATCGAAGGACAATATTTTCCTCGAAGTTTGATACATAAATTGTAGATTCCCCTAAAAGGTTTTAAATCTTCAATTTTTCGAGAAAAAGCCAATGATATACTTCCAGAGACGACGGCTACAAACACGCCCCTCCCCCACATACCTGCCAAAGCTTACTAGACCGGTCCTATCGTGTTTCAAACTTATAGTGTATTGCACCGAAACGATTTGAGCAGAAACTGCATTTCCGAACGATTCTTAGTAGTATTCAAGATGATTCATCGACTTATAACATTATTCGCTCATGTCAAATTTTCCTGAGCATTGCTTTACTCGACATGCTCTCGCTGACACAAATTTTGGATCTTCGATTGGGTGTTCGTGTGACAAGACATGGAAAAAAAACGCCGGATATCTATCTTCCAAACCATATTCTAGTAACGGATTGTGTTTGTGGGGGAAAATGTCAATCTCGCATAGTCTTGGGTATATTTAAGCTTTGTTCTTCTAGCAACATCGTTCAGCTACGAGGTCCGCTCAGTGAAATACGAGGCGGGAGCGCTTACACAAGCTAACTTCATACAATATTATAAAACAAAAACACTGGCGGAAGTAGATTTAGAGTTCGGGAATTATCGAGCGAGTCGCTTTCCGCTTTTCAAGTTCTCTTCCCCAAAAGTAAATTCTCAAAGCAAAGAGATTTTGGGGCAAGAATCCCTTTAATTATTCGGACAAGCCACACCTTCGCGCAGAATGGAGTCTTGCTGATGGGATAGGCTTGCACATCTCGCGCTTCATCTACACTTTGACTAAACTTTTCGTAAGTTCACTTATTGAATACAATGAAAATTCCCGCCTTAGATTGCTGGCGAGAGGCTTTAATCAATTTCACTGTCTGAGTCAACGTCAGAGATCACAAACATGTGGGGTTTTTGAAGGCAAGACGAAAGAAACAAAATCTTTGATGTTTCAACCAAAAAAAAGACGCTTTCGAAACATTTTTTTTCCTGATTAATCTGATCAAACTACTGAAAATTATAACATCATTGGAGAATGCACAAGTTCGAAATGAGGCTGATTTTCTCGTGGCTCCAAATTTGAGGGATCTCAAATCAGGACGTGTCCTAAAATTCCGCTGAATCGCATAAATCATCATAGAATTAGATAGAAGGCCTTGGAAGATTTCCAGCGCTATCGGCCCGCATACTACTGCTCGCCGATGAGGCTTAAGATCAAATGACGCATGACCCCGTTGAGACATCGACAAATACGGGAAAAGAAAAGCTTCAAAGAGACAGAATTAATCAAGATTTTTTTCACATGCTCTTTTAAAACGCAAAAATAGAAGAGACTTCGCTTCGACTCCTCTTTTCTTCAACTTCACTTCCCCTCTAAAAGTACAAGCCTCTGTTTCCTGCACGCTCGCGCGCGGGCTATGGGGAACCCTTTGACTCACTATTTTAGTTTTTGCAGTCACATAAAAAGCCAAAAGAAGTCTCTCGCGATCTCAACGATCTCGTTTTTTTTTTCATATCTCGGGGCTCTTAGTGGTGGCTGCATTTTTTATTGTTCGCGATCGACTCTCACTCTTTTCTGTCCAACCTTCAGGTTACCGGCACCGCGCTTAGTATCACAATATCCTCTAGCGTCCTTAAACCATACTCTCGCTAATTTACTTTTGAAATATCTAGTCATGGAGCAGAAACAGCCGCAGAAACCACAGCAAAAGGAAGATCCTGTGTGGTCAATTCTCCCCTCTTATGATATGTATCCAAATGCATTTAGCGGCGGCGATGACCCGCCACAGTACGGAGATTCGGCATCAGTATATGATTCTACGTATTCTGCCTCCCATCTCTCACGTGAGGCACCCACGGAAGACACGGCAATCACCTCTTATGAAAATATCAACAATCATAATAGTGTTGATGGAAATGGTACTGTAAATGCTGATTTAACAGATACAATTCTTTCGACATCCAACCCCAGTCTCATTGTTGCTGATGAGTCGACGAATCACTGGAGAGAGACTCTTTTGGATAACATCAACAACTTGAGAAACTTCTCGTCTTCGGACAATCCGTACATGCAAAACGTGGATCTTTCTGTTCATTTTACCGAGGATGTGGGCCAGCCGGGTGTTGTGCCAAAGCACATAGATGCGCTGCATTTCGAGTACAAACAGGGCGACTTCTTAAATGGGTATGTGCTCATCAAGAACAAGGGCACGGTCTCTCTTCCCTTCAAAATGTTTTATGTTCTTTTCGAGGGAAACTTCACCGTCACAGACAAGGAGCACACGGCCAAGAAACAGAAGGTCAGGGTCAAGAACTACTTGGAGATGTTCGACTTCGCTGCTTCATGGAAAGAGCTGAGAATTGAGCGCTTGGTTTCTGAGAATTACGACGACTACGGCTCGTGCCCCGAGACAATCGACCCTATAGACAATTCCAAGCTTTATATCCAAGGGCGGAAATTGGAGCCCGGCGTTTTATATAAGCGATATTTCACATTTAAGATTCCGGAGCGCTTGTTGGACACGGAGTGTGGCGACCACAATTTGCCCAGCCACACGGCGTTGCCTCCAACGTTGGGGCTTAGTGAAAAAGAGAAGGTGTCAGTTGGAAAATTCTACCAGAATTCCAATGACTTCTCATTCCCAGATACTTCCACCAGCTATAGTGTTTGGGCCCGTTTCATTGGTAGAGCGTCCGATTTCCACGTCAAGGACAAATTTAACTTGGACACGAAGTTGATCGATGCCACGGGTGATGAGTATATCATTTTCAGGGAAGCCTGCTCGTTTATACGAGTCATCCAAGAGGCCCAGATCTTAAGCCACCGCGAGAAACACGTTCACGCTGAGACGGCGAGAATCCTTTATGAAAATCTTGTAGGGCGGGTCAAAGAGAAAATCGAGCTTGGAAGACAGATCCAGGCCGTTTTTGCCGCAGGCGGTACGATCGAGGACCTCCCTTCGACGACGCATCTTGTTGCAGACGTCGATGGCCCAGCATGTGCGGCTCTCAAGTCTCGAAACTTATATACGCGTCTTGAGGATTTTACAAAGGAAGGCGGTAGCCGCAAAAACACGCCCAAGCCGTATGAAATCGCAATTCCCGTCACAAAGAAAAAGCTCTTGGGTGCATCCAAGTGCCAAGGGATATTGCAGGTGACCAGCCCTAGAACAGAGTATATTTTGAACTACATGTCGCCAAAGAAGTTCAATTCAGCAACAGCCGATAACAAGCATTTGTGGAAGCTCGAGATCCCAGTCAAGGTTCGCTTCCTTCCTGCTGACTCGGCCCAAGGAGGGAAGGCTCCGCATATTACCAGCATAGTCCCAGAATTAGCGGTGTTTACCTTAAAGGCTGACAAGCATCCGGTGCCCATTGAGATAACGCATGACCATTTATTTCAAAACAAGTCTTGTGTGCTCATGGATATGAAGCTGACGGACAACTTTGAGAATATCGTGCAGAGCCCCATGAAGAAGTACGTCTCAGAGCTCTACCACATCGTTAAAGATGTTGGGACCGATGCGTTCAAACTAGAAAAATCTCTACTTCACGATATTCAGGCTTTAGCACGCGTAAACTCGAAATGCAACCACTTGAGTTTGAGAGATGGGGTGGTTATAGACAAAAATGGGACTAGGCAAGAACTCGAGCAGAGTTTTAATATCGAGCTAGAGGAAAACAACGGCGTTTTTTCGAAAGAGTTTGCCGTGGTGGTGGATGCAACTAAGGCACAGAAAAAGACGGTCAAGCCTGGGAAGTTGCTGCCAGAATACTCTTCCGCAGATGAGTTCTGTTTGGTCCCTTCTTTTCAAACCTGTAGTCTAGCGCGGATGTACTACCTTCGTCTTGTCATCGGGATTTCGACTGGCGAAAAGATTGAGCTTAAATTGCCCGTGACCATTGCAAAGATCCCGAGCAACTAACCATGATGCTCTTCATGAGAAGTTCAGAATCATTACTGAGCTACAGATCCATCCATTTAGTTCGCTAGCCTGGTTTATATAGAGATAGATGGTACCGATCGCCGTTTTACTGAACATACCATATCCTAACGAAAGTAATAAAACAAAAATAATCGCGGGGACTTTACTTTCGAAAGCCATGGAAAATGACCAAAAGAAACTTGGGGCACCGCGAAATGAGAGCAGAGAGAGAAGATTTAAACTTGCTATTCTGGCAATAGAAGCTAGCTCCTGCCTAATTCGCCAGGCAGCAAAGACTTACAATGTCAATCAGTCAACAATACGCAATCGTAGAAAAGGCTTCTTAAATCAAGTCGACAGTTACGCCAATCCCTGGAAATTACGAAACTACAAAGAGGAGGCCTTGCTCGAATGGATAGATGATATGATGTATCTTAAACTAGTGCTTCAGAAAGTTCACATTCGAAATATGGCCGATGAGATTCTTGCTCGCCGCGGAGACTCACCATCAATTACAGTCGGTGAAACTTGGGTCGATAACTTCGAAGCCCGGAAGGGAAATCTCAAAAAGAGGAACTTAGGATTAAAATACCAAAACAGCTCGCTAGCTGAGGATTTGAAGTCAATGGCTGAGTGGTTTCTGCTTGTAGACCGTACGATAAAAGACCACGGGATTCTCACAGACGACATCTACAATGTAGCCGAAATTTGCTTTTAATGGGTCACGTGCAACGCTACAGTATTGTGTTAGGAAGCGAAACCCGTGAGTCGGAAATACAGGCAGCTTTGCAGTCAGATGACAGGTAATGGATAACTGCAATCGAATGCATCAACGCGAAAGGCGATTCTTTTCCTCCTACAATAATAAGCAAGGGCGAACTTTTTTCAAAAAATCAAGAGGACGTGCTTCCTAAGAAATGGCTTTTTGCCTCAAGTGATAATGCCCATATTGATAATGAGCTGGGCTGCTCGTGGTTGCAGGAGAATTTGATTGCAAATACTGCTGATGGCAGTCACGGGAAGTACCGTTTCTTATTATTGGCTGGAAATGAACGTTTTGCGACTCCCGAATTTCGCCGGTTGTGTCACAAAAATAAAATGATTGCCCTTTTCATGCCGCCCAATGCTTCCCATAATCTTCAACCTTTAGATGCGGGCTGTTTCCGCAGCTAAAGCTGGTATCTGTTCAAGAACTTGCAGAAAGGCAGCGCAATCAAATATCTTATGTTGGGAAAAAATTATTCTAATGTACAAACAAGCCCCAGAGGCAGCGATCAATAAAAAGAACGCCAAATCTAGTTTTGAGGCCAGTGGAATTGTGCCCTTCGATCCTGATCGAGTCCTTTTGAAAAATGACGTCTGTAACCGTACGCCATCACCACCTTCAGTATCCGACGAGGTAGATCTGGATCCGGGCACGCCTCGAAATTTGGAACAGTCGATCAGACACAAAGCTGTCACTAAAAAACTAATTGCGAGCGGCAAGTCGGCCTCCCGGGAATTAAAAAAAAAAAGAATTGAACAGATTTACAAAGCGACCGAGATTAGCTTTTTAAAATTCGCACGGCTTGAGAAGGAAAAGGAATATTTGTGGAGAGTCAATGATGAGCTACAAAAGATGAAGAGGACCTGTAGAAAATGGGGGAAGGAAAATAGATCTTTAGAAAGTTGCACGGCTTTGAAAAATCCCCCCGGTTTGGCTCTGGACGATTGACTGTATCTTTCCGTGCGCTCCAAAATTATTATTTGCAGCCTATTTAATCGAAATCCAAGAATTAGATCAAACTTCGTTTTGCGTTCACGGGGCAAACAGAGATTAGTCTTGGGCCGCTTTGCCTAATTTTCCATCATTGTTAGTTTCCGCGACGAGAACCCGTTTAAAGGCGACCTCTTTTTGTCTGTGAGAATCGATCTAATCCTGATTCCGTGCAAGACCCACATGCATAGAAACACTTTTGCTTATCCGGAAAGCTCCTAATTGGTCTTTAAAAAAAGTTTTTTGAGATGAATACACAGTAAGGCATAAGTTGGGGCCACATAACTGACCATACTCAAATCGCAAACCTGTCGAGAACCCTCATTCTCATTGAGCCGAGGCTTGAATCTTACCCCACATATCTAAGCACCGCGGTCACGTGCCCACCAGCCGAGGTATATTGGTAAGATCTGCAAAGAAAACTTTACTAAGAAGGCCCGGTGAATCTTCATTCTTTCTGCTGGTAATTAAATAAATTATTTTAACCACAATTGGAAACTTTTCCGTATTCAAAACAACCCATAGTTCTCAAGAATGGTGACTTTCGAAAAGAAAAGAACCCTGGCTTATTGGCCTCGGGGCCCCGGATCCTCCCTTTCTATGAAAGACAAATTAGACCTAGTATATCTCAAGTCAAGTCCCAAAACTCCCGTCCCCAAAGGCTGCACATCGATCAATTTCATCTTTGCCCACGGAACGGGAATGAACAAGAGCTTATGGAAAACTCATATTGAAGAGTTATACAGAATAAACGAAAGCTGTAACGACTGGAAAGTGGGCTGTGTGGTTTCTGTGGATGCTGCCGGGCATGGAGATTCGGGGCGTTTAAATGAAAAGAAACTTTCCTGGGCCAATGATTGGAGAGATGGCGCCAAAGACTTGATTTCTGTGATAAAACACGAAATCGACACCACGGGCGATTTCTTGCCTTCTGCCTATAATCGAAACATCGTAGTGGGACATTCCATGGGCGGCTTTCATGCAACATATGCATCTTTTTTGGAGCCCGTTTTGTTTGACGCGTGTGTTGCAATAGAGCCGGTCATATACTTGGACGAAGGAGTTGAACAGTTCTTTTTGGCAAGAATGAGGAAAATTAGCAAAGTTCTCAAGGAAGAGTTTTCGTCAAGGGAGGAAGCAGAAACCTTTTTTCGAAAGGGTAGCTTTTATAAGGTCATGGACCCGCGGGTGCTTTCAGACTTTGCAGAGGACGAACTATATTATGATGGCGGGAAATATAAATTGAAAGCTACTAACGACTCTCAGCTTGCCACCTATCTATCAGGAATATATTCTATTCGCTTCGGCCAGAATATCTTATCATTGCTCGAAGTACCTTACTTGTTGGTCACAGGTGCACAAGCAGGGTGGAATTCCCCAAACTCCAGTGAGCATATCGAGTCGTCTGTCCCTAGGCACTTACTAGAAACGGCAAAATTGGACGGTGATCATTTGGTACATGCCCTGAATGTAAAATGTACCGTCGAAAAAATTTACAGCTTTGCAGATGGCAGAGCCAAGTTTGTGGCGAACCATAGGAGTGAGTTTCCGGAAGTGAGCTTTGAAAACAAGCCTGAGTCTAAAGTTAGAGATATGTTTCAGCATATGTGGAAGGGCGATATTAGCAAAGCCTTCATGTGGGACCGGCCGGCGTCCAAGCTATAGACATAAATTTGGTTATGTTTTGAAGAAAGCTTTGGCAATAAGGCTTTTATGTGGTACTTTGTTCAGGGCAAAAGCATTGTGAACGTTTGATGAAACAAAAAAAAGACCTTTTATCACTCTTGACTGCTGTGATTACATTATAAAAAAGTTTAATGCAAGGCCCTGATCTGAATATTGCTGTTTGTAGTGTTTTCTACCTGATAATCATTTGTCATTTCTAAAAGTGGTGAACATTGAGAGCTACATAAGTTCAGGTAGCCAAGGTAAGTTCATGTCCATCTTCCATTTCAGTGAGTTTCCTTCTTGAATTCGATCAAGCATAATGGAAACTGAGCATTTTTGGAGCCTGCCAAGATTCTTATTCCAATACATGAGCTAAGAGACTTTTGAACAAGCTTCGTGGGAGACTTAGCTTGCTCAAATAAACTGGGCGTAAGACGTGCCCCAAATATATAGTCTCAGTGTATCGGTCACGTAGCTCAGAAGCTCTTCAGTTTTCACTATTCAAGAGAAAGAAATGTGTTGTTCTTTTAGGATCCAACCGATCTTGAAGAGATTGTATGTCTTCAGTGAGATGTATGATCTTACAAGAGGATGATGTGTTTGAAGAAAAGGGTTTTTTCTCTTGGACGTTGACTCAACCAAATAATTTGTTATATGAACATCTAAATCTATATTAGAATGATCATCGAACAAAACAATGAGAAGAAACGGTCTTTTTGAACACTGGCTGACTCGATCTTGAAGTAAAACGAGCTCATACCCAAAAATAGAACCTGAATCTCTTTCCTCAAGTCTCGTAGATGTGTATACAGACTACAGTCTCCTTAAACAATTGCTAAATTATCCTCACTCAAATTTCGCTTTTGAATTCACTCATCCCAACAAAAATTCTCTCGATTGTTCCATTCATTGTCCGTGAAAGGTGGAAAACATTTGCCCGTTTAAGCTTTTTTGCAGCTTGCAACTTGTCTCCACTTACACGCAGCAGTGTTGCGCGGTTTCGTAAATCATCGTAAGTATCATTATCGTAAAGGCCATTACTCAAAAAATGCTTTAGAGCACCTTTCAACTAGAGACTCTTGGGCCTTCTTGTCAGTTCAGACCATTCGCTCCTCGTCAGAGAATAATCACCTAAGTGAAGATCTTTTCATGTCACCACTCGTGTAACTAACTTTAGCTCCTTTCGGTTTTAGACAGTGCTTAAGCAAATCCAAAACTAAGATTAGAGTTCCCTAAAGTTCGACTAACCTCAATCGCTTCATTTGAGACACAAAATTCTTGATTGCAAAGCCGAACAACTTGGGTAGCATTTTACTAACTTTTTGGAGCTTCACCATGGCTGAAATCGATCCAGAATCAAGCCTCCAGATTGCGGGGAGTGCTTGTGAAGCGAGTTTGATTGAGGTGTCGATTCTTGTTACTGATGGTCGGCTGTTAAAAACACACTATCTAGTATTGAGTCCAATACAGGAAAAAGCGTTGCCGTCCGAGGTGTTCGAGAAGCGTGTTTCCAAAGTTTCAGAACCCGCCAATAGTTACTTCGCGGTTGCGGGTGCAAATGTTCGCCAATCTTCAAAGACGCAAAAACGAGGCACTCGGCGTTTCGAAATTTGTAAAACTGCGGGACATAGGAGAGCTACATGTCCAGAAATTACCAGGTGAATTTATACACTAAATTGTCATAACTATGGTGTAGAATAATTTGGAAAAGAAATGGTGTCTGCTTTTTATGAGCAGGACCTCACCGAGAAAGGTAAGTAACCCAGAACCTCCACAAAACAAGGCGCACGATAAAAGTAGCGCGCTCTTCTACAACGCTTTCTTTACGTCTTATTTCAATATGCCCGATTTCAATAAAGGCACATTTCTGGTATGACCGATTTTCTCAACCCCCGATTTTCTCTACCCCCCGAAACTCATTAGCTTTTTCCCAATGCCGCTGTTTCCCCGTATGCTGCCCGCGAGTAAGTTACAAGCCGTTCGAACTCTTTCGAGCCGGAATTTTCTCTACACTTCTTTCCAGATATTCTGTTGCCGCTACGTGAGAACAACTATATAGCCCCCAGAAATATCCCCAAGAAAAACAAAAATATGACTAAGCCATTGCAAACGATGCGTTTGATTTCCCGGCTTTTCTCCGGAAAACGGGCGCCGGCCGGCCCAAAATTTAAACTTGCCAAATTTCGCCGGAGACTGTCCAGCACGAACAGAGAACACACCGGATTGAGGGCTGGAGCCCGTAATCTTTGCGAGAAGTCGGCGGCTAAGTTTCAAAAGGCCGCTGATTCTTTGAATTTTCTTTCAAAAGAAAAGATTGTGATCTCACTTGCTTCTTCAAAGGAAAATACAAAAGTGGGAAAAGAGACAAAGAGAGAGGCTGGAGACGAGGGGGAAAAGGGGACACACAAGCACGACGTGATTTCGCTGCTTCTCACAAAAACGACGATTCCGTTCAAGAAAAAACCACCACAATTCTCTCTAACGATGCTAGCGGCAAAACCTCCAGCCGCCTTCAAAATCTCGTGGCTCATATGGTTTCTGCTATGCACGAGCACGGGGTTCCGGCTGCAAAATCTGCCATTGCGAAAATCAAAAGCGGCGTCCTGCAGCTTAAGGAAATCTACTCGGTAGACCTATTCCCAGTCAGAGAAACCAGAGAAACCTTCGCTGATTCGGCCGAAGATTTGGGGTGGCGCCAAGATTATGGAACCGACCATTACCTTGCGGAAATGGCCAGGGCTCGCAAAAAGTACGGCGTAATAAACGAGACTAGCCGTGGACGCAGTCAAGAGGCAAAACGTGCGCTGCAAAAAATACGCTTGCAGGCTTTTGCTGCATTGGAAAATAGTTTGGTCGGGGAGAAACAATTTTGCGAAAACTCGGGTTTGCTTCTCAGTGACGAGGAGGAGATGCCTCGAGCAAAAATGGCATGTGGCCGGCTCCATGAAAAAGGGTCAAAACCCGACTATTCTCCTCTCTCTTTGAGTAACGGGGGGCCTCATTCTGAAGGGCTCTTGAAGCTCTTGAAAAACGACAACATTTCCCTTAAGAATCCTGGAGATTATCATGTTGAGGCCCCTGTATGTGCGAGAGAGTCTAGAAAGACTTTCTACTGGGGCTCGGTGTTTAGTTCTGTGAAAGAAGAGGACTCAGAAGCGCAGGACCTTTTGCCTCAGGAAATACCAGTTAGTATTCATTCTTCTGCCGTGGAAGCCGACCCAGTTGAAGTTTTGGAGAGCCCTTTAATTGACACAAGAAAGCTCTACTATATGAGCAGCAACGACGACTGCTCTTTCAATGACTGGAAGAAAGTGGAAAAAGACAGAATTCCTTTCAGGCCGTTGGTTATCGGTTCTTTGAGTCTCAATTTTTGTTTTGTCTGGCCTGATACATACAATGGTTTGGGGTCCGGAAAGGATCTGGATGCGATCTCCGAAAGTTGTGCCGCTAGAGCCTCTGATTCCAGCGGCTCGAAATGTGGTTTTGCGAAAGAGCTCAAGCGGATGGGAAAGCGAATTGGTGGGGAAGGCAATTGGTGGAAGATGAGAAAAATGAGGAAAATGGGGGCTCAAGGCGAAGGGTTGTGAAGAGCCATCTGAGGTTCACGAGCTATTTTCTAAAGCTGGGGCTGAGTCCCATCTGGAGCCACTTGTACTTCTACTCTGGAAACAGTCACTCTGGCAATTTGCCCCCTATTGTAGGTTTTTTTCTTTATTACTTTCTGCTTAGGGACAGGCCCGTCTGAACCATAGCGCCCTATAATACGATAATTCTTTAGGAAAAGGAAATGAACAGTTTCACCCAGTTGCCGTCGCTTCACCCCGCCTCTATATTCTTAATCTTTCTAAGTCGCCCCAGCTCTCTGAGCCATCAATCAAACCAGAAGCTATTGAGAGAACTTTTACCGCGTTGCTGTCGTGCTTGGCTTTCAAGCAGCGGTGTGTGCCTTTTTCGCGAGTCTTGGATGAATTCGTGCTTGCTTCGGTCAGCTCATGGAATGCTCTTGGGATTTCTAGAGTTGCTGATTGTGCCGAATTCGGGAGAGGGTTTTCGCAAGGAGACGAGTTTATTCTCCTCAAATTTGCAAAAGGCGATTCTTCGCGTGGCTTCAGAATTTGGCCGTCTTGCGCTTGACTGGGCAAACCTAGAATAGGGTGAGACTGTGGGGAAAAAGAAAAACAAGAAGGCATTTGTCTCTTGCTGCGGCAGCTCTTTGGTTATTAGACCAACCCCCAGTTGGAATTCTCGTTTCAATCGTCCAAGGGAATTGAGAAGTCCTTGTTTGATTCATCTGATCAAAGCACTAAAAAACTGTAACATGATCAGATAAAAACCACTTATCAGACTCGAGAAAACGAATCTGGTGCTGAAGTTGGGTCGCCTCACGCCTTGCTGAAAACGTAGAAAATCATCGACCCGCCGGGTGCGTCTCCCCTTATAGCCGCTTCAAATCTCGCGGTTCGAGGAGTACCAAGAAAGTGCATACTTGGATTCCCCCTCTCTACGAGTGGATTTTGTAGACGCTAGAAACAAACCAATTTTTTTTTTTTGAGTTGTCTTGAGACGTGTTAGTTGGCCCCGACATTTGTCTGAGCTTTAAGGAATTGGGAGAATCGAGCTCCTGCCGCCAGTATTTGGAGGTCTCGCACGAGTTGTAGACGTTAAGTTGGAAGTTAACTATGTTTCCTGCGACACATATTGTTTGCATTCAAAAATGACATCAATTTGGTCTTTTCACACGAGAAAGGTAATCTCAACCAAAGGAGATGTAACGATTGAACTTACATGTACGCCTTGCAAAACATTGTATGGGCATTCCAATAAGAGAGTGCCTGCACCACTCACCCGTTCCCTAGGTTCAACTTACTTATCGTTTATAATTACTGATATTTGAAAGTCTGACATACCCCCTCTGTGCTATATAGGTTTGACGCCAGTGCCTTACTGAGCACAAACTTCTTTATTTCCTTGTTATTCGACTCCAATAACTGTAGGATGGTCCACAAGGCAATGTGTTCAAATGTCGCCTTTCCGCATCGTGAAAACCTGATCAAGAATCCGTAAATTCCCTCACTTGGCTGGGTCCTTAAAAATGCAGGTGGAGAATGGGGTATTCTTGGTGTCTTTTTTTGAGAGGTATACTGCTCTTGATCTCTAAACATTGCCCCCTCTAAGCTCGGGGACCCAGCCAGTCACACAACCCATAATCCCACTGTCTCGAATATTTTGTGAATTATTGCTTTACGATTGTATTTACGATAGATAAAATTCATGAATACGATTACGAAGTGTTTTCGTTAGCAATTACGATTACAGTTTGTAATAACGACGATTGCCGCAACACTGCGATCGTAGCAGGTGCGGGCTAATCGAATATTTAAAGTAGTGAGATCGAGAAACCTAGGAACTCAGACGTTTAATCTCCCTCTTTTCATTGGAAGCTAGAATTCATTGCTTTACCAATATGCGGGAGTTGGGTCAGTATGAATTGTGTATTTTGGAAAGTAAATCAATCAGAGCGTACGAAAAGAATCGTTTTTTATGAAGTCTGCGATGAAATATTACTGTCTGCTATTCGGTAAAGATGAGTGAACAGAAGTAGACAGTCACACGGGAGCCCATGTCCCAAAACAGCACATGAAAAAATTGATCTTTCCCCCACTTCAAACTACATGTGCATACATCACAGGAAGCCCCCTTTTTTAATTTCCAACTACCCTCTCCGTCGTACCAACAAAGCCGCTTACATTTTTAACCCCAGCTTTTCTAATATTTTGTCACGCAGCACCCGCGCTTACACCCGTACACCAGCGGCCCCTTTCTCCGTGCGCTCTTTTTACAGCCAAGCCTGGAAACACACTCGCCATTACGGCGGTTACGCACTGCCCCTTTCGCTTTACTCTACAAAACAACGTCTTTTCAATAAAAAAAAAGTACCCCTCATATTATTTGCTATGCCATCTAGCACCAGCCGAGGAAGGTACACGCCCGTGTCCTCCGCAGCATTGCTGCCGCGTTCCCTGAGCGAAAATCTGGCTTTTTTCGATGCAGAGCTCGCCAATAGCGAGTTTGCCGCCAGCACGTCAAATCAGGGTCCGCGAGCACACTCGGAAATCTTGAATAGCATGGGCCAGCAGCTAGATCACGTGCCCCAAATGACCCACGAGGGCACGTCCTCGCACCTAGCGTCGGCGCAGAATTTGAATAGGGAGCTGGCGGCTAATCTGGGGGCAGACCTCGAGCTGCAAGGAGCGCCGCCCGCGGGCCGCCTCTCCGCGGTGAGCCGGCTCAAAAACGTGGTCACGTACTTGCTCCCGTTCAAACAGACATACGAGCGGCTAAACAACGGGATCCAGACCGGGCGGCTACAGCTGAATGCGCCCGGGCGGTTTGTCGGACAGGGCACCGACGGCGTGTTCCGCAATCTCATGGCAAAGCCCGACACGGAGCTGGCGCGTGCGGTGCAGGAGCATCACCCGCCCACGTACGAGGAGGCGGCGGCAGACTCGTCGCCAGAGTACTGGGAGGCAACCATGATCAGCCCCATGTATGAGGACGAGGTGTTCGTGCACGGGTTGCCCGTGGGCAACATCGCCAACTTCGTGTGGAACATCTTGGTCACGGTGGCGTTCCAGTTGGTCGGCTTTGTCCTTTGCTACTTGCTACACACATCGCATGCTGCGAAACAGGGAACCAGGGCGGGCCTTGGAATCACCATCATCATGTACGGATACAACGTGATCCCGGCGAACTTCGGCCGGCCCGACAGAATGCCCACGCGGTACGAGCCCGCGGACCCGAACATGATCGACATTTCCAAGAGTCTGCTGATAAAGGACGGCGGCGCAGTGGACGAGTACCTGCTGGGGTTTGTGCAGCACCTGGACGCCAGTGGCGTTCTGGGCGGGCTCAAGACGCCCATGTTGGCGTACGCCATCATTGCATTCGGGATACTTGTCATTTTGAAGTCTTTCGTGGACTTCTACAACATAAAGAGGGAGGAAAAGCGGATCTCGGCGCCGCAAGCGCTGGAGGAAGTCCACACGACAACCGAGGCTGTGGAGAACCTGCCTTCGTCATGAGGCTGGGCACGGCACGGACTTTGTCTCGCCCGCTGCGGCTACCGGGATTATAGTACATTCAGAATAGTAACAGCAGTGGATTTTTACTAACTACTGACGCATGCCTTCGCCGTATGTACAAGGGGCGCGTCACGCCATCAACACGAGCATCTTCTCGTAGATCGTGAACACAATGCCTCCACTCAACACCAACCGCCCCAACCGGGGCGTGGCGCCTTTCCAGAACGTCAACAAGCCTTCCTCCTTGAAAATCTTGACGAAACAGTTCATCGTGGACGAGTAGAGCTTGTCGGCACCCAAGGCCTGCATTCTCGTCTTCACCGTGTCGATGGGCATCGTTGTGTACACGGTCACAATGCCGGCAAATGAGCCCACTGCAAAAGTGGCTGCCGAGGAAAGAGGCTCCGAGGCCTTTGTGTTGGTGGCCAGCTGGATCATGGTCTTGATGGCATTATACGAGCCCAACCGCACCGCCTGGTTCAGGGCCTGTCTCAAGGAAACGGGCACAACCCCGGCATATAAACCCCGGATGCCCATGTCCCTGACCAACTTGGCGGTGCCGGAGATGAGCCCCGATTGGTACTTTGGCTTGGCGGCCTGTTTGTCGTCTATAAGTGCAGTCTTGATTGCCTCGAACGGGGTCACGGCAATGACAGACTCCAAGAGCCCGGCGCCGAGTCCCGCAAGCACGCCGCGCGGCCCCGACAACTTGCCGTTGCGGTCGGCCAAAAGCGCCTTCATGGAGTCGAAGCCAAGAAATCTCACCGAGGCCTTGACGGTGTTGCCCACTACGAACGCAGGGCACCCCACGTAAAGCGAGGAGACGCCCTGGGTCCGGGCGACATTGGCGATCAACACCAACGGGTTTCGGGACGCCTTGGACGACTTGTCGACCAACTGCAATCTGGTCTTGGCAAACTCAAACGGGTATGTGATCACGCCCTCGATGGCGCCTGCAGTGCCGCCTGCGACAAACGACTTGAACGGGTCTGCTTTCTGGAAAGGTTAGTATGTGATGGCAGGAATCGAGCGGGTGAAAAAGCCATGAGTGATGGAAAAAGATCGCTGAAGCGATGCGCAAAACGCAGTCTCGCATGGGATTTAACGTTGTAAGGGGACACCAGAACCAATATAGTTCCTTAACTCTGTTTCTGTCCTAAACATGTCCACGTTCTTGGTCCGCTCTTCTTATTATTTGCCGGATCAACGGGTACAGCTCCCTGCTGCATGTGTACATACTTTTTGCTCGGGCATTGGTGGTTCGTGGTCCGGCACCGGAGTGAAAACTCTAGTCGTTTTATTTTACGACTCAGTCTGCACCGCGCGACCGAAGCGTGCATGCAGACTGTTGCAGCCGCATGAGCGACTCGGCCTTAGCGATTATGCTTGATCAGCGATTTACAGTATTTTTGCAGGGAGGGGACATCGTCAAAATGAGAATGATAGTGTGGCTTATGGTATAGCGCCGCTTTGTATTAGGATACTATGGAAAGTGCGATTAGCTTTCGATCAAGGCTTTGTGCTGATCTCAATATCCCATTACTCTTATTTGAGAGCGATTTAGCTTAGATCGAGACTTGATCACATAGCTCGAGGTTTGGGCAAGCATGGGCACAATTTAATAGGATGGGAAGTAAGGCAAAGCGGTGTCCGCGTCTCAGAAAGCAGAAGAAGTCAAAACTTTTCCTGATAGATTGACCACTCTTGAAACAGGACAAACAAATGCTTTCTTTGACAGTACAGCCCTACCCCACGATCCAAACTCGCCTCATTTTGAAAGAAGCTCACCCCTCAGATTGTGTATGTTTTTTTTTTTTTTTTTTGGTTTCAACTCCCGCGCAGTTCAAGGCTTCATGCATCTGTTAAGTGACGAGGCCTGCTTCGAAGATGATACTTCATGGATACCGACCTTATTGGTTGCACAGAAAAGTATAAGGAAGCATTAAGCCTGATGTGGACGGGTCAAAATAAATGTCACTGAATGATTCAGACGAACTGCTGTTTGATATCCCGCTTCTGCGCCCTCCGCCAAGCCAACTCTAACACCCAGTGTTATTTGCTAATCAAGACCTCGAAGTCCATATCAGGCCACAGAAACCAAGACTCAACCACCTTGTCGAATCACAAGAAATCAGACTTCCATCCTAGATTCCCCTATCAATTTCCCAAACGCAGAGCTTCTTCGCCTGTTCCTGTCTCCTGGCCTCGCTACTATGTCATCCAGCTTTCATCCTCATCCCACTTATTTCCTTTTCGAGTACCCCATTCCTAGATATCCTCGAAGTCGTCAAAGTCGTCGTCATCCTCCTCGTCCTCCTCATCTTCTTGCGCTTCTCTCTCGGCCAAATCGGCGTAATACGCTGCAAGCACATCCTGTGCCTCTCGCTCCTTGCGCTCGGCTTCTGTGAGAGGACTGGGGTTGGAAACGGGAGCAGCTGGCGCAGCGTCGGGTTCTGTCTTAACTTCTGTATCTTCCTGTTTTACAGCAGGTTCAGAATGTGCAAGATCGTTATTGCTAGAGGCAGTTGCATCATCCTCAATAGCGTCAAAGCCACTGGCCTGGCCCACGGTGGACGCAGAGTGCCATGAAGGCAACGCGTTCTGCTCCAACTTCTGTCTGCGCTCCTCCTTTTCCTGCTGCTCCTTTTCGTAATTCTCGTCGGATGCAGTGATGGACACATGCAACGTTGCGTTTGCCTTCGAGGCTGCGTTTTGCAACGACTGGGACATCTGCAGCTTTGAGCCCCCGGCCACGCGGCTGGAAAGTGTGTACGAGGCCGTTGAGCTGGATTGCGCAGGAATGGCTTTGGTCAACGCGGCCTCGAACGTGTTGTCCTCGATATGAGTGTTGTCGATTTTCTTCAAGTACCCGATGATCGGGTCGACCTGCACCATGAGCCGCTCCAAGTTCTCCTGCTTGATGGACGCCTGCTGCAGGGAGTCGTCCTCAACCAAAACGGCGCCGCACGTATCGCAGATGAAGGAAGACTTATCGTCGCTCAAAAGCGAAATCGCGTCCAACTGGCTGACTTTTTTTCGGCACCGCAGGCACACGTACCCGTGCGGATTGCCGTACAGCGACATCTCGTCCTTGATCGCCGACACGATCGAGTGCACGCGCCATTTCACAGAATCGATGGCCTCGGTGATGTGGATATAGTAGTAGGTGCGGTTGGTCAACCGCTGCTGGGAGTTTTCCTCCTTCTGGTTGTGGCTCGCAAGGAGCTTGTCGTCGACTAGCTTGTTGCAGAGCGACCGCAACTCTTTGCGGTGGATTCCCAAGAGATAGATGAGATCGTCTTCCGAGAGCACCAGGTGTAGTAAGATGGCGTCGAGAATCAAGATATACGGCCGCGAGTAGAACCCCCGCGCGACAAACCGGATGAGTGAGCGTGTGGTGTCGTCCATGGCTGTGGGAACGTGGCGAGATGTCACAAATATTTGGGTCTAAGGAATTCTAGGAGTATGATCGAAGACCACTCTTCCATATGGCGGAGTATGCACTCTGGTGCGGTCACGTGATGGGCCTGGGGAGTGGGGTCAAGATGGAATTAGAGGGCGTGAATTTAAGTGGGGCCATTTAGAGAAAATTAAGGAAAATATAGGGGTTGTGATTATGTGCTGAGAAGCGGGGGTTCTTCCATATTATTTTCTTCAATTTTGTGGCAAAGTTGGGAGGGTGCTTAGTGAATGCTTCGTGAATGCTCAGGATGGAGTGCTAATGAGAGGCACAATGTGAGTGAGATAAGGCGATGAATTGCCAAAGACAGGAGGAGAAAGTTAAATACTCATGTTAGCTTTGTCTCATGATTTGATCGAGGCTCGAGTCTAAACCTGTCTTGACTTCATCTAGTCTTCTGTGGCATCTTGTGCTGTGAGAGCCTGATAGTAGGTACTTTATCGAAATAGTTTATGTGATCACTTCATGCGCACTTTGCTTAGAGTAAACTACACTTGCGCGGTTCTTAAAGATTTCAGAGAGGTCAGTCGAAAGAGATTCGATCGATTCTGACAAACTTTCACGACTAGAGCAGTAATGGTCCTATCGACCTTGATCACGTGACTGCTCCCTATCAGGCACATGTCGATATGGCTCGTTACCTAACGAAGTCCGGGGCACCAAACTTTGGTATTCTCGCCCAAAAATTGAACATTTCTGAGGTTCTCAAGAAATAGAGACGATTTAAAAAAAATTATTGTCTTTCGCCCACTACGACATGATCTCGACATAAATTCCAAAACATTCCCTATATTTCTTGCTTGCTGTGGCCATACGTAATTGGTTGCGCGATCGCACCAAACTGTAATAATTGTTGAAGAGTGACCTGCATGGAAGTGTCAAGATTGGTAAGTGAGGTGTCACCAGTGAACGTCCAATAAGATCCCTCTTCATTCTAACAACTAGAAGTTACTCAATACAGCTCTAAAGTCATCAGTACGAGTGTCAATGACACTAGGAGTGGAAACAGTGGTAGTCATAGTATTAACACGTATGTGGAATAATTAGGGTTGGTCTAGTCACCTCTTGGATTGATTTCAAGAGGGGATGGCTACGCTTTATATAGAGAGATGAACTGCCTCCTTGTGGGGCGGTGGCGTGACCTCTTGGTCACGCAAACTCCCATGATAGAATTCCATGGATACTTATAGAATTCTCTGGGACACATGCTTAGGTATAGGAGTGCATGTATGCTTAAACTATGCACTCCCTAAGTGTTGTGTTCCAACAATAATTAGTCCTGCGACTCGTGGTCGACGGCAAAACTGCAGAATACTTGAGCATGCTAATCCGGGCCCATTCACTTTTACGCCCCTTCTTTTTTCCGGTAAACAAGCAATTGAGCCGCTGCAGACCACGCAGAATACATCCAGTACACACCCACAAAATGTCCTTCACCACAAACGCAGAAATCGGCCTGTTTGGTGGCAAATTGTATAAGTTGTCCCATGACTCGTCCGCCACCAATTGTAACATGGAAGTGAACGTCTACATTCCCGGCTCAAAGACCAGCAACATCCCTGTTTTGTTGTACTTGTCGGGCTTGACATGCACGCCCAACAACGCCACGGAAAAGTCGTTTTTGGCGTATTTTGCTGCCAAATACGGCTTTGCTCTTGTGTTTCCCGACACGTCGCCCAGAAATACCGGCATTCCCGGCGAAGACGATGTAGACGATCTCGGAACCGGGTCCGGGCATTATTTGGACGCTACACAGGAGCCCTGGTCAAAACATTACAACATGTTTACGTACGTGCATAAAGAGCTTTTGGAGAAATTGGCGGGCCATTTCCCGCAATTGGACACGACGAAAATCTCGATCACGGGCCACTCGATGGGCGGTGGCGGCGCCATTGCTGGTTTTCTCAAAAACCCAGGCAAGTACCTGAGCGTGAGTGCTTTTGCTCCTTTATCCAACCCGCTGAATGCGCCTTTGGGGATCAAGAATTACGAGGCCTATTTGGGCAGCGACAAGAAACAATGGCAGCAGTACGACCCGGTGTATTTGATCAAGCAGTACACGCACGAGCACCAGCCCGATATTTTGATCCACATGGGTTTGGAAGATGAGTTCTGGCAGCCGGAAGGAACGTTGCAACCAGAGAACTTTGCTAAGGCAGCAGAAGAGTCTGATTATAAGGGCAAGGTTGACTTGAAGTTTGTTGAAGGTTACGACCACCTGTACTTTTTCGTAAGCTCTTTTGCGGAGGAGCATGCCAAGCATCATGCTAAGGCTTTGCGGTTGATCTAAGGTTGTCTTTCTGGAGATGATGCATGTGTCTCGTCTTAGATGGATAATCACCTTAGAAGCGTCTAGTAGTGACTTATTGCCAGCGGTCTCACAAGGATGATTGAATCTATGAGTTGACCCTACGATCGGGTTGTGAGTGATAGCTTATGGGACTTACTTAGAATTAATGTTGGGTAGCACTATTTTTTTAGAGCTAGAACTATGCCAACGATGTCTTACTTGGTCTGTCTTTTACATTCTTCCTCTAGTTTGTAGTAGCACTGTCGACATTGGTGCACAACCTGGGCCAGACTCAGTACACTCACATGCTTTATTTCATAATTTAAAACGAGTAACTTCCTGTAAAGTTTTTCAAAGGCTAGAATGGAAAAACCATATCTTTCCGAGCACGTGCATACGCGACGGGCGTGAGGCGCAATCCGAACGGGAAGTAATTTTGAGTTGACGTTTTCGGGGGACGCGTCCTCTTTAGGTCTCATGCATGACGGGCCAAAATAGTAAACTTTTATTGATAATCGCAGAGAGCAAGACTTCTCACCATTCAGCTACAATCTAGATAGTGTTTATTCTCAGCGAAACGATCTTGACCAGCATGTGACGTCCCAAAACTCAAACTAGAGAGCAAGCTGTTTCATGCTTTTAGTGAGAAGTAGATGCTATGGGCTCATTAAAGCTCAGTGGTCAAGCAATATCTGAGCTACATTCCGAGCAGTCCCTTGTTTGGTTTTGACAATTTCATCTTTATTTGCTTTTATTGCTTTTTGGTTCACGGGTTTAGCTACAAATGGAAAAGACAGCAGCGCTATAGTGAGGTTATCATTAGTGACGAGTGCACAGAATTTTTAGGGGCATACACTTGCCTTCAAGAACCTATGGACTAAGAATAACGGTAAATCAACAGATCAAAGTCGTCAAGGATTCAACTTTGAGTGAACTGCTTACTAAGTTTGGCATGTGAGTGTTACACATCTGATTCACGCTTAAACATCTAGACAGATAATGTCAGTCTCTGTTCCTAGCGATGGCTAAACCGGTACATCGCGACCTAGATCTATTCAAAGATGGCCCTTCTTTGAAAGATTGGTTCACCAAAATAGCTGGCTTTTAGTCAGATTCTGCTCGTGGGGAACTGTAAAATTGTCAAAATGACAGTTGTATCAGGCTAGGAAGTCAACATCATGAAGAGATACGAAGGGCGATTAGCGTGACTGACTTAGTTCTCGTAATGAAAAAGGTTTGCGGAATTTAAACCCAAAAATCCCCACAGCTGAAAATAGTTGAAAATTCTGTAGACCTGATTAATCTAGGGAACCTCGAATAATATGCTTTACAATTCGTCAAGACTAATTCAAAGCTAAATTTCGCTAGCTCACGAAGCCCTGGTTCATCTTTTCGTAGAAATTCGCGCAACCAAAATTGTGAATTCTAACCAAAATTGATAGAAAGAATCGGGGGAAAACTTTATTTCCCAGGAATCGCATTTGCCCGGTAATCAGCTCCTTCTCCTCTCTCATCTCATGCACCTTTCGTTCGATCCAAGTCGCGCACGCGTCTGTAGACGCCGCACGGGCGCAAAACGGGCAAAACATGGGTCAGGCGCGCTTATGTGCACTACGACGCGCTTTCGATTTACCATTTCATGGGTTATATGCAAGAAAAAAGCACGACCGCGTTCGGCCCCTAGCTTGCGCTCCGCACCTGGCCTCATTTATTCTTAAAGTGCCAGGTGTCCCGCCTTCAGGGGCCGTAAGGTCGATTTTCCCTTATCCAACACGTCTCCAATATAAAGCGGTTTGTGCTAATCACGTGCCACCCTCCACTCAAGATCAATAGAAGCCATCTACCAAGCGTATATTGATCCCAGCGGTCATTCAGCTTAATAGATTCAGCCATACTTTAAGGTGACAAGTACGCGCCGGCGAGTCGAATCCTTGTCTAAAACGTGCACCTCAACTTTTCATTTCGTGTCCATTGCAGATCAAGCTTCAAATAACTTTATACCTTTTTCTTAACTGGAGCTATTTGGGGAACGCGTCTGTTTTGAATTGGCTTTCAAAATTTCCCTTGTTGCTGCTACTCGAATCTGAGCTTCATACTGTCGCTCTCTGTTGGCTGCAAATCCGTTTTCTGGGGCCAGTCATATTAGAGCTTGAGCGCAGGTTTACAAAACCAGAAGATTTAAGGCCCACTGCAAAAACGTGATAGAGTCTTGCAATCCTTTTTGTGCACCCCTTCTTCCTGAATTTGCTCAGTAAAAAATTAGCCGCCATGTCCCTGCTGACACAACGCTCGCTGGTCGTGGTCACGCTTCCACGTGACCCATCTGAAACACCCTTGACGCACGTTTCGGGAAAGATCACCACGCCTCCGCGTTCGGTCGCCGGAAAAAGATCACATGCTGTTCTTGACACCCCGGTGAGGTCGTCTGAGGCGCTGGGAAAGACGGTGTTACTATCGCCGGCGTTCTCTTCGCCCCAGCCGCCGCAAAAACCGGAGTTTGATAAACCCAACTCTTTGGCCAGCAGATATATTGCGCCCTCTGCGGCGATCGACTCCTCTTCTTTCATACAAGCGGCCAAAGCCACTAAATCGTTTAGCGATGCTATCAGCGAGCCGTTTAGTGACTCGTTCACTGATTCCTTAAGTGATGGCGTCTTTGCAGACACATCGTCGGGATCTTTGACGCAAGACAACGGGGCTCAGAAAAGAAAGAAACAAAAAAAGGTTAGGCGCGAGCCACGCGACGTCAACTTCTCGTTGGACTCCCTTGAGAAGCCTCCTTACTCGTATGCGACACTCATTGGCATGGCTATTCTTTCGCACCCAGAGAAGCAGCTCACACTATCGCAAATCTACCTGTGGATCTCGGAAACATTCAGATATTACCGCCGAGAAGAAGTCGGGTGGCAGAACCTGATCCGCCACAATCTCTCGCTCAACAAGGCGTTCGTGAAAGGTGCAAAGTCCAAAGACGGAAAGGGTCATTTCTGGTGCATCGAGCCAAGTTCCCAGGATGTGTTTCTCAAGGCAAAAAACAACAAGAAAAGTCTGTACCATGAGGTTATGGACCAGTTGGCGCTGGCTAACAAACAGCCGCACCCAAACATACCGCTGTCCCCACCAATGCAAACTGACGAAGACTCTCTAAACTTTCTTTCTGATAAAACCCAAGCTGATAGTCTAAGCGCAGTTCAGGTAACTTCGAGCGCAGATCGTGCGAAAGATGATACTAGTGCCAGGAAGAGTGTGGGGGAGAGCAACCCTCCCATTTTAAGAACTCCAGCCCGCGCCGAAAGCGCGCCCAGTTCCCCTGAAAACGCTTTGCTAGCGGGCAAAGGTTTGGGCTTCACGCTGAGCTTCAGCTGCAGTCTGAACTTCGAGCTCCTGCCGCTTCCAGCTCTAAGGACCGGTCCCTTACTCGAACCTCTTTCTCCGGGACGAGCGTCACATTTGACACAGAACTTTGGACCAATGCACGTGCCATTGCCAAACATTTCTGTGACCAAGTCGGGTGCGCACATTCCGCAACTTCAACCACCCATGACTTTGACGAGTACTCCAAGAGCTGCTGGTACGGCTCGGACGACTCCGAAGTCTAACGTGAAGACGCCCCTTCGTTTGCTTCGCACGCCCATGAGCGGCACCATGATATACAAATTGGGATACTCGCCCTCGTACCTCGATGAGTTTTACCATTCGCCTTTCGTGACTGGAAGAGCCGTGCTAAACTCGTATGACGACGACGATATGCTCATGAAAGCGTTCGATAGCCCTGCTGGTAGCAAGACGCCCAGACCCAGCTTGCTTGGGGAATTGAAAAAAGCCACCGTTGAGGACATCAACAAAAAGGATACAACAGGGCCCGAGAGTTGAGCTTTTGGGCCTTGCGTCTGGCTTTTGGGCCTCGCGTCTGGCTTTCAGGTGAGCAAGGAACGCGGTGCTTGTGGTGGCGATATTTTGACGGTTTTTCTTCTTTAACTTCTTCTTTCGGGTTCTTTTGTTATTGCTGTGGTCGGGCCAGTCCCTGAAGAAGCGGCTGGCCCGACCGGCGTGGATACTTAATTTTGTTTCTCTCTTCTTGATATGTATTATTTAATAAGATGCTTGTTTTTAGCCTTTCAGTCGCCTGAAAAGCACCCTCGACAGCCACACGCCACACATCCCTCTTGATTCCTGGAGTCGACTTCATCTCGTGGTACTCGACAAATGCATGTTGTGCCGTGATTTTTCTCGCTAACCACAATGCAACCGACACAACATAGATTCTCATAGCCGGGCTTCTTCCACTTTGCAATCAAGTCTGCGTTGACGTATTTTTGCCGTTTCAAAAACTCATATAACTCCTTGGAGATGGCTTTCCGCTGGTAATACATCGAGTACACGTACCTGGAAATCTGGTGATTTAGCTTGAGCACAGGCCAAAGAGACGAGTGTTTATTTGCAGTTGAGGTTTGGAGCGACTGACGCTGAGTTTCTTTTAGCTTTTCTTGGAGCTTGATGAGCGTGGGCTCGACCTTCTCGTAGCCTGCCGGTGGTTTCTTCGATCTGGGGATTTTTGGCATGTTTGATAGTTTTCAATGACTCGTTTAGGTATTTGGGGTGTTGTATAAAGAAGCACTTTGTTTATACATAACAGTTTGCGATGAGATGCCCCAGATAAGATAGGCGCGATAAGTGCGAAGTGGCGTTTGAAAGTAATGGGAGCTTTCTTCATGGACGTAGTTTGGCAAAAAGGGCTTCAACGAAATAATAAAATATGGGGTTACGAAACCTGATTGATAAAATCATGTAACGAATATCCAATAATATATTCTTGTGGAAGAATGGGTGGTTTTTTATTGGAGAAAACTCCTCGCTAAATGTCGCAAGCCTAATCTCAGGTTTCAAGACTAGCTTCTTTAGGGCCAGACAAGAATCGAGGAAACACTCCACAAATCTGGAGAACACCCAGAAGAAAAAACAGCGGAATTTCAATGGATAAGACAAGAATCAGAGCGAAATTAAACGGTGGACAATGCCGTATTCTTTGCAAGTTCAATAGAGATCTACGTGACTCGCGCTTGGCGTGCAGTCCTCTTGACTCGTGATATGTAGAAACATTCAAAATTAACCTAAGGGCCCAAGGCTAGACGATTGTGTTCGTAGAAAAACATAATATCTTGTTTAACAAGTCTTCCAGCTTTTGCAAGAGAAAGAAAAAAGATAGCGACATCAGCAGGATTCGAACCTGCGCGGGAAATCCCAATGCATAAGCTCGAACATTCGAGTGCATCGCCTTAACCACTCGGCCACAATGCCTATTGGAAAATTTGGTTGTCTTGGTTTAATATATTGACTTATATAGACTTATCATAAGAATAAAAATTGTCACGCGGCCTTGTTATGTACGTTTTTGATAACAATTAACACTCATAGATGATATTTGACGTTCCCGGAACCCTATTGCGTCTTGAAAGCCTGCGAATTTGGCGTTATGAGGAAATAAATCTGCGTAACTACTCTTCTTCACTAAACCATTTCAATTTATCGCGTATTTTTTGCGCCCACAGTGCAATGAGACAGAAGGAAAATCAATTTGTGACCTTTAAATGTGGAAACTTAGCGCCACAAGAGGTACCGCGAAAGATCTGCCAACTCTCAATGCCATTTATGCGGCAAAATACAAATTATGTGGCAAGTACTTGAGCCCAGCTACCTCAGAAAAATCTCCTGAATGCTTGCTAGACGCTAGAAGTATTTACGGAGACTTCAAAAAACACTCAGTCTCTCGTATACGTCATCTGCACGGCCTATACTCTTAAAATGATGATATCTTAAAAGCGACTCCCTGAGCCAGATTGAGACGGCTCTTGAAATGAACGTACTAGACAGGCTAATGACAGAGCTTTCTATCACAAATGCGTTTCAGAAAGGAAGATCCCAAGATTTTTGCTGAACACTGGGTGCATGTACGAAAGCTATCAGATAGCTAGTAAACAAGAGAGTTTATACAGCGTGGCTTTTACCCATCGTGTTTAAGCTTTGACTATTCTTAAATAAAGTCAACCGATCTTTTGAAGCGGGTTCTAGCAGAGAATAAGATAGTAGCCTTTGCGGTGAATCACAAAACTGCTCATTTTGAGAAACTTTGAGGCTTCTAAAACGAGCTATTTGGAGAAAAGAATAACTGCATGTGCCCGAAGTAGCCTTGTATGAGCCCATCTCCGGCTCGGGATCTCACAGCTCTACATCATCCGATGAATCTCGCGGAAGATAGAGATATCTACAGTGTATTTAGTTGAAGAGTGCTGTAATGTGTGGTCATCTTTGTTATGCTTAGTCATGCGCCTCCCAATCGTTTCTCACAGGCACGGTCCCTTGGTTTTGTGCTATGCCATTAGCAGAACAAGATCACATTTTTCTTATATATTGGGGTGCTCGCTGTTTTTTTTGTGTCCTTATTTTTACTCCTCTTCTTTCACACCCAAAACCCACCAGCGATGATTGACACTGTTATAGTCCTTCTAGGACTCATGACTTGGATTTTAGACGTCACTGGGCAAGGTCCCACTGTTTGCTCTATAATTTCATCTCTCTCAAAGCTCTCTATTCCGGCTGAATTTGCCACCTCAACTATGGCCCAAATCCCGGGAACTTGGTGCCCATCAAACACCGAAATCTCCATGATTCATGACCTTGAAATCAACCCCAATGCCATTGCCAGCATTGTGGACACTGGTGCCTCTTCTCACGACTTTTTGAACCTCTCATTTGGTGTTGCCACCACTTTTCAGTTGACTGCAAAAACCGAGGAATATGACTCGTCTTCTCCAGTCCCCCACGAACTTTTCTCTATCTTGTCGGATAATGACACCGATGCTTCTTCTGCCAACTCTTTCTCTTCAGATTCCGAGCCTCACTGCACTACTAAGTTGTCAGTGGCGCCTTTGGAAATCGTAGACCCAGCTGTTATTAATGGTAACGCTGATGGAGTGAGCGAAGATTCTCTCGGTGACATGCTGAGCTTGGCTAAAAGTACGGCCGAACCTGTTCTGGGAGCCATTGTAAAAGCACTTCTTCCTAACGAAACTGCTTCTTCAGTGGAAGACACTAAAGGCGAGTGGAAGTCGCAAGGTAGAAAGCGTAGAAACAGACGGAGATCGACCAAGAGAAAGGAAAACAATGAGTCTTGGAATGGAACGAGCTTGCCTGAGCAAAAGATTGTACAGGTATTTGAGAGCGTCGAGACCCAATCCACCACCTCTTGTAATCCCTACTTGGTTTTGGCCGACATTGGCGATGACGATTACTAGACCCCTCGCCCCAGAAGACCAAAAAAGGAAAGAGTATGCATCGAAAACGTTGAAGTGTGTTTACAAGACCCAACTTTGGAGTCTACATGTGGGTCTGATGAAAAGGTGATTGAGTCACAAGTTGAGAGTAGTGAATCGGACCGGACCGTAGATATTTCCCACGTGTCGATGCCCACATTAAAAGACTTGTCAGTCTCAAACCCTTCCTTACAAAAGACACAAGTGACATGGAAGGCAGTTGCGCAGAAGATCGATTACTCGGCAATTGGTGAGAGTTCTAGTGAAGAGAAATCGTGGCAAGTTCAACGTAAAAGAAAGCACACTCGCTCCGCTCGTGGTTCCAAGCTTTATGAAAGAGCAAACAAGACACGTTAGGTTAGAGCTGCTCCTTTTGTACCGGTTGAAATGGACAACGATCTGCTTGAGTGGGAATGTGGCACCGGTGCTATGCTCGTCAAGCCTCATATTGTCTACTTGTACAAGAGGAAAGTGTGAGGCCATTTATCAGGAATAGATGGAAGAGTAACGGATAAAAGGAGATGTTCTCGAAGAAAGATCTCCTGTGAAACAAACGCAGAAAGAAAAGAAAAAAAAACGATAAAACGAAAAGGGAAAACGAAAAAAAGAATAAAAGAAGAAAACATTAGTTAGTTAACATATAGTTCAATACATTAGATACGAAAAATAGCAGGCCGGATTACTCATAACGAATCAACGCGTACGCGTCCTGCTACGTGGTGATCATTATTTTCGTCAGTCTATCCACCTTTCAAACAACTTCTCAGACTAACTGCTGATGAAGTCTTTTCCAATGCATAGCTTAGTTCAAATAATATACATAAAGTGTCATGAGAGTAAGCCAAATTGTCTGTGCGTTGTATACTTCATGTCAAGACAACTCACGCTCCCTTTACCTAATGAAATCTCTTCCAAAAAGACTTTTGTTTTCTGTTGAGGCTCTCTTCAGGGATGGGCTAGTGTGGTCTTCAAAAGTATCGCTTTACTTGTAAGGAGAAGCATGTGTGCCTCTCCAACCCACAAAAATAGAGTCATTTTTACACCCGGACTATACATATTGGACGCTTTGACAGGGAGAACAGATTTAAAATGAGGCGATATATAGTAGTATGTTGATCGGGACGCCTTTCAAACCTTCACTCTTTGATATCAAGTAACTAACTATCTTCAAGGAAAAGCGGGGTTTTTAATAAAAACAGTTTGCCAATTCAGGCAACACCTTTGAAATACAGAGCATTATACAAACTTGTGTACTAAGCCACGTGAATTATGTATATTTTGGAGTTATTAGTCTCCCTAATTAATCGAGTTATGAGGTTTTGAGTTTTCGCTAATAAGGGGAGAATGCGATAGCAGTGCGCACAGTTAAATGATCCATTCCAGTAATAGCACTTTCATACAAATATCACAGAGACCCTCATAGGCTTTAACTCTAAGAAAGCAAAAAAGAACTGAGAAAAGACATGAACCTTCTTGGAGATGTGTAGGTTGGTTATTAATACGCATTAGATAGCGAAAACCGTGCCAAGTGTTTGGGCCCGCACTTTTGATCGCTCGTGTGTTGACAACACAATATTGTACCCTTGAATATTAAAGTACACTCAAATACGCAGATACCTTCTTAAATAGAAGCTCATAGAAACAGCGGGAACAGATTATTATACTCCCGCTCTTGTAAGAGCTCATGGAACGTCCAGTCACGTGACATAATATATGCCTAATGGTCCCGTGAATTGCTATGCGTATCGCACAGTCAGCCTTGGAGAGAGATTTCCGTGATATTATAATTTTTGCAAATCAGAGTCAAAAGGTTTTATTCTTGTGAGTTTCTCTTTACTTTGAAATTCTTTAGTCCCAAAACTCTCATTTGATGGCTTTGAAACTTGATTTTACTGCTTATTCAATTTATGAGAGAAAATTAACTCGATAATTATTTGTGCGTTTGCAGAATTAAAGCTGAAAACTTAGTTTTGATGCCCACACATGGTTTCAGAAAAAATTTACTGGAAACGTTTGCAACGAATGCTAGATACCTATTTCTTTCGTATCACATACTTTTTCCGACAAAGTTTAATGTTTGATCAAGACTATACACCGAGTGAAAAGCCCTTTCACCTTGTCCTTATTAGTCAGACACGAAACCCCCTTCGAATTAGAATACCAAGCCATTTAAATTCTTAATTACGTACCAAATATCATTAGCCTGACAAGAGAAACGAGCCTCCATAATTGACAACAGAATTTAAAAAGATAATGTGATGTATGAGTCAAGGAAAAGCACTTAATTTGGGCTAAAGAGCCACTTCTTGAAGTTCAATTGGGCCGTCCATTTGGTAACTAAGATAGACGTGCTTAGTTCAGATTCTTGATGAATCTCATGTACTCACTAAACCAAAAGATACTCGCCAATATTGTTTTTTGGATGAAGGGCTAGATCAGGGGGACTCGATATTTTGCCCAAAGTTAGAGCAAAAGTGCCATCTCTAGAAGTTTTGAGACACGAGCAAGTTGTCGTGGTCCAATAAAAAAACATGAAGGGTATGAATGTTTGACAGGCTCAGAATTTGTTTTTAGTGGATCATAATGTACAATCAGTCTTCAATACCTTGGAGCAAAAATTTACTCCGGTGATCGCGAGGAGCTAATGTTTCCGGAGATAAGCAAAATTAGCAACGAGAGAGTATAAGACTCAATGACACATTATTCACTGAGAAAACGAGACCATGCGCAGAGATAGGAGGGAAAGTAAAGAGGAAGAAGTGAATACTTCAGCAAGCCACAAATCCAAAATTTTGTAATGACCTCCTGGAGATGGAAACATTAATTCAACTCATTGGCACTTTCGAGATAGAATCAGGAGCTGTCATGTTTTCGTCTTCGATGGCGGATGCACCTTTAGTATGAGCTAGAATAGGCTTAGAAGCACACATATCGCTCTCTTAGCTTTCACGCTTGCTTACATAAGGGACCAAGATTTTTGCTCGACAGAAAAAGGTGAAGAAAATAGAAAGGGAAGGGCTGTTGGTGGTGCAGAGTTCATGTGACGCGAGATATGTCTTATCTCCGGCGGACATTAGACCAGCTTTGTAAAAGATAATTACTTGTGTCTTATCCCGAGTCGATGCGTTGGCCTCTCGAACAAAATGTACCGTTTTTTCAAGAAATTTTACCAGACACTTGCTGTTTCTACATTCTTGAATGAAATACTAGACTGCATATGAAGAAAGACATGCACGAGGGCCTTTACAGATCGGGTTTGTCCAAAATAAAAGCTACCGTTTATTTTCCGGGGAAGGCGTTTTATCGCAACACCGCGTTTCGTCGCGTAATGGGCATTGCTAACATTGCTAACATTGCTAACATTGCTAACATTGCCACATAAAACATAAGTTCTAACTCGAAATTAAGCTCTTACGACAAGCACGATTCTTGTCACTGCTTCATGATAAAATGCTCAGGATAGGAAAAGTTCCACGCGATTAGGGGAGTAAGTCGGTGTTGTTGAGTAGATTATTTTCATAAATCATGAGTCAGGCAACGCCCACCCGTTCAATAGACGGAGTTCAGATATTTTATGCACCTCTTCTTTTATTTTTTTCCATCTTTTTCTCCGGTTTTCTTTTTCAATCTGTTTTGCGGCAGGTTGTGATGGTCATTGAAATTTTTGCGCTTAAGATCGAGGCAGGTCTTGCGGCAGGGCTTGCTACATACCTTCTTTTAAATCATCTTTACTAAGTAAGACTGGGTCAGTTAAAATTGAAAAAAAAAAAAAGCCGTGTAATCGTTAAGTGCTGGAGCTAAACTTGATTGCTATCGCAGGCGGGGTAATAAACTTTTTAGTCCCATCGACTAAATACCGAAAATGCGAAAAACTTCCATTGAGCAATCTATGTATTTTCTGCAGCGGGTCTAGTTTTGCCCAGAAGTGCTGGCAATGATGAAATCCGGCCACATGCATTCAGCCGTATGCAGCACCAACGCCACCCCCTATCCGGTCTGCACAACTCTAACAGCTCAGCTTCGAGCCATCGTATGCCCTTGAGACATTTTTAATTGGAGGTAAATAATGAGCTGACTATTTCAAAACGATCATGGGGACGGGGATATAAAAGTTTGACCGCCACTTTGGGTTTACTTAAAAGATATCACGCAAAGACAGCCTGCACAAGTTGAAAAAAATAAACGACATCAGCAGGATTCGAACCTGCGCGGGAAATCCCAATGCATAAGCTCGAACATTCGAGTGCATCGCCTTAACCACTCGGCCACAATGCCGTTGTTGGTGTCAAATTTTTATGCTGACTGAATATATAAGATCAGAACAAAATCCTATTGAGCCGAAATTTCCCTAGTTTTGTTCAAGAGCAGCCTCAATTTCTTCAAAATGGGCTTTTATCTAATCTAAGCGCTGTGGTTTCCACTGGAGGCTTGGGAGTGCCAAGAAAGGTTTGTTTTTGCCGTGATGACGATGTCGGCGTGGAGCTAATCAGAGTTTTAAAGAATGTTTCTTTCAAAAAAAAAATTTTTGGAAAAATGTATGGCAGACAGTCAACTTCGAAAGATGGATTAGCAAACACAAAAGATGTTCGAGTACTTTAAGGAAAGTAGTTATACAATGGGCCGAATAAAGGAGTTTTTTGTTTTTTTAAAGAAACACATCGTATTACAGGAAAAAACTATACATAGCTATAAAAAACCTGCA
>JAKUBE010000057.1:0-40249 GCA_030674755.1 Metschnikowia henanensis | reverse complement strand
TAGACTACTTAAATACATACGACATTTCCCCTAGCCGGGTATCACGCGCCTAACAAGAGCACCGAAATATGTCATACATTCCAGAGTTGTGTCTCGGAAATGAAGAACTTTCACCGAGCGCATTAGGATTAGTCGTAAGTTACTGACGAAACCATGGTATTGAAACCATCAATACAACCAGGTGGACGTGACACCAACAGGTCTGAAGCATTTTTACCAAGTCCTGTATACTTTTCGAAGAAGAACGTGACGGGGCGCACTTCACCCGCTTATCTATGTATATCTACCAATATCCTTTGCAGAGTTGACTTATGAATACATTTTGCAATCGACCTTTACCTGAAGTTTCTTTCGTGTTTTTGGCCAGACGCTCAGCATATCTCGATATGAAATCACTATAGTCTGAAAGCAGATCACTTGTACTGCCTCGAATCGACCTGTTTGCTCAGACATTCCGGGTGCTTCGGCGCTTGTAAGAGGCTTAAAAACCTATGTCGTCGGCATTTTTTATCTCGGCATGAGGCGAATAACAAGTTGACAGCAATGCGCAGGTCTGGCAGACGCCACACAATACAGTGGTAGCATCATGAAATGAGAAATAGAGTTCAGCACGCTTAAATGAGACTATCGGGCATGCTCTATGGATGCGGGGATCGGAAGCGGTCAAGCCTACGTAGAATTTGTTTTTGGGTCCGTGGAATTTGTTCAAAGTAGCCCAGTATTCTGAGGAGTCAAAATTGAGGAATAGCCTTTCCTCTTTTCAGCATCGAGATTTTTGACTCCTCACATAGTCAAAACCAAACTGCGCGAGACGTCCTGTTCCACTTTATTCTTCGCGATACTGACTCGATCCGGCTTGATTGATCCAGCTTGACTCGATTAGTAGTGATTGGTGCACTACTAATGGCTTTGGCCCTTAATGTTTCCATACGTTTGTATCATACTTACCCAGCTTTCTCTGGCTCACAGAAACCTGCCCTTCTTCTTGAACGGGCCCTTGATGCCGGCCAATCTGCCTGTTTTGGCGGTGAGAATGGGTTTTGCCGGCATGGGCCCGGGCAACACGCCCTGGTAGTCGTTCAAAAGAACGGGGATCTTGCGGCTCAACTGCATCTGGAGCGGCTTTTCCCTCGACACGCCCGACGACGCCAACACCGCCAAAAGCCTCACGAGCTTCTTGTATAGGACCGTTTCCGCGAGCGACGGGTTGGCGGGCGCCGTGCTGTGCAAGTACCTTTCCTGGCGCAACCGGTTGAGTTTCAACAAGCCAAGGGAAATGACCTTTTGGGTCTCGTGTGGCGCTTTGACGATGCGTGCCTTATCTTTCCTGAGCTGTTCGAGCGAGGCCTCGGCCTCGGGCACATAGCGGGCCAAGTTCTCTAGTTTGATGGGGCCCTGGCTTTTCGAGCGCTTGGCGCATTCTGAGTCCACCTCCATATCCTCCACGCCTTCTTTACGGATAGCGTTACTTACCACAAAATCATCCTCCACTGCGTTATCCTCCGCGCCTCCTTCGTGGACAGAATTGTCCACTTTGTTCTCTGTGCTGGCAGTCTCCAGTCCCGGAAACTCCGGGCCATTTGCCTCACCATCGGCTTGCTCCCTCATTCTCTCCACTTGTGTTCGCCCAATATTGCTGAACCAGATTCTCTGCTTGAGGTCCTCGCTCAAAACAGCGTTTCTCAGGTCGATGGCCGGCCCAAGCAGCACCACATTGCTCCTCTTCTCGTATACCCTCAACTCGTTGGCGTCGCAGTTCTTCACCAACGTCGAGCTCAACAGCGGCTTCAACGTCTTCTGCTTATATTGCAACCATTTGGGCGCCTCGATCGTGTACCAGTTGGGATGGAAAAAGCCGTCCAAAACCTGTGCTGCGGCCTGCGCCGGAAGCGGGATTTTGCACGCCACGCTGTTGAACGCCTTGATCGTGCTGGCGCTGGAGCTTTGCGCGCCACAGGCCACGGCTTTGGCCAACAGCCAGGGCTCGGGAACTACGGTGTTGCGCGGATCCAAAACAGACTTCCCCACCAAGCCCGAGAAAAGCGGCTGCACCACGGTTTTCGCCTCGGGCTCGGACGCGTTGTATCCGCCCAGGTACGCGGGCACCGCGGGCTCCGCGTGCTTATGAAGAAAAGTGACAAACTCGCCGTTTGAGGCAAAATGGGTGCGCGAGATCCGCTCGAAATCGTCGCGGCAGAGCTCGAGGAGCTCGTCCTCTTTGCCGTCCACTTTAGTGTCCTTCTCCTTCTCCTCCTCGTTCTCTTTCTGTCTCTCTTTGTGTTCGAAAAGACGGAGCCCCAAGGCCGCCGTTTCCAGGAGCAAGAGGTCGGTGCAAAACCGGTAAAACACGTCGATTTGCTGGTAAATCGTGCTGCCGACAGCGTGCTGGACAATCGCGGCCCCGCACGCCACCCGGAGGTCGTGGAAGAGCTCATAGGGGGCGTGGTAGCCGCGCTCGCCGAGCCTGGCAGAAACAGAAGTGGCCTTGAAATCAGGCTCTTTCGAGATATACGCTTCGTATGCCCGCACAATGAGTTCTGGATCGGCCTCGTGGAAGTCGACAGGAACCACGGCCCGGGTCAATAAGGCGTGCGCATCCGCGCTGGCAAATACCGGAGCAAGGTCCAGTAGTAGTGACTCGAAGACTGAATATGGTTAGTATATCGCTTATTGGAGCGCAATTTTGGGGCGCAATTCCAGCAACCCGTCAGGCCGTTGTTCGGGTTGTGGCGCCGTGCGTTGTGTGGTGCTCGAAACTCGAAGACAAGTGTGCGTTTGCCCCGGGACGACAAAACATACCGTTGTTGAGGGCGGCCATTATTTTTTTCTCACCTTTCAGGCTGTTGTTATGGTGAGAAGGCCGGGATATGTTTTTTCCGTTCCTCGTTCGTGTTGCGGTGCGCGCGCGCCCACCGGGGCACTGTGTGCAGGCCCGCGGAACCGGCTGCAAACGTTGGGGGCCATATTCAATTGGTGGGACTTGATTGCATTGGTTGTCTTTTATTCCCACTCCGTGCGTTTGATTGCAATTTCTTCCCCTTTTATATCGCTTCCCTTTTCCATCAATTCCCTTTTCTTTCCTTTTCTCTCCGGTCCTTTTCCTTTTCTTTTCTTCCGCTTGCACTTCCTCCCTTTCCTTTCCTTTAAATCAGTGCCCTTACTCCATCAACACAGTCCTTTTCTACCCCAGACCGGGAGTATTAGACATCTTCACCGAGTGACCGGATACGAAGGCCTGGGGATTCCATGGGTGTATCTCTGGGGACGCTGTGGGAAGAAAGTGTAAAGTATCACTTTTCTCTTTGATACAACACGACCATCTTGCATGAACTTCTAGGCCCGTCAGGGCCTGGTCATTTCCAGAGACCTTAGAATTGATATTCTTAAAGAGAAGCCTTGACTTCCAGGTCAGCCAGGGCCTGGTCATTTTTCCAGACTTTCGAAAATTGACTGTTCTATAAGAGTCGCTCAAAAACGTCGATAGTTTGCTGATGTTCAAGCAACTCCGTCTCCCTGCATCTTTACAATCTTCCACATGGCAGATCAATCTGTCCAAATCGGCAATGGCGAAAACGCCCTGTTGCTTGTGGACTTGCGCCTCCGACGTAGGCATAACTTTCATGCTCTTATCGACGAGTAGCGCGTGCTAAGAATCCTTCGCGAGATGACCTTTGTGTACTTTGACTCTCTTGGCTTCGCCTGTGGATATAAGAGACGACGGCGTCAAAGAGTTGGAACAAAATGATGACATAGTCGAAATTTCTGAGCAGACAGCTCTATCAGTTTGAAGTGCTCGTGAGCCCCAGTACCGCGCTCAAACTCTTGCGAACAGACAAGAACTACATCCTCAACACTTTACACATCGCTTTATGCAACGTCACCTAGTGTTTCCAGGAGCCCAAAGTCACTGATGGCGAGAATTCCGGTGACAAATTCTCCGTCGCATCTAGCGAAAGCGACACAGATTCACGGCCCACGAGCAGGCCGAAAAAGAAGAAGCTTGATATCATTAGAGAAGCTCGATATCATTAAAGGAGCTCGACCTCATTAGGCAACAACATCCGATTAAGGGCTCTTTGAATCTCGTAAATGAAGAGAAGTTCGCCGTGTTGCTCGTCATTGGGGTCATACCATCCCGAAACCGGCGAGAACGACTAGCTGCTTGCGCTTTGAACCTCTTAGAGTTTGACAGAAAAGGCATCCATGTCAATTGGGCCCGGTCGTTCTTCCAAAGACATTCAGAAATGAGTGTTTGAAAAGGGTTTGAAATGAGTGTTTGAAAAGGGTTTGGTCGTTCTTCCCCATGCTCTTGAAATTGAGCTCCTAGATCTGTCAGGGCCCTGGAATTCTTCCAAAGACAATAAAAATCAATTGTGCAAATGGCCATCCTTCCAGAGACTTTCAATAATCAAATGCATGAAAATGGCTAAGTCGTTCTTCCAGAGACTTTAATAAATTAAATGTTGTTGTTCTTCGAGAGACATCAGAGATTGAGTGTTTTAAGAGGGCCTGGTCATTCTTTCCTTCCAGATCCGTTAGAGCCTGGCCATTCTTCCAAGGACTTTCAGGGCATGGCCATTCTTCCAAGGACTTTCAAGGCATGGCCATCCTTCCAAAGACGTTCAGGGCCTGGCCATTCTTCCAAGGACTCTCAAAAACCCTAGGCCTACTCGTCAAACAACAACTTGATCTCCTCGATCCGCTGCTTGCGCCGCTCCTCCTCCTCGACCTCCACGGCCTCGCCCATTTTTCTCTTGCGCTCCTGAATACGAAGCATCTTCGCCTCGATCGAATTCTTGATGATGAACCGCACCACCTTGACGTCCTTTTCCTGGCCGATTCGGTGCACGCGGTCAATGGCCTGGTCCTCAATGCTGGGCGACCACCAGGGATCCATCATGAACGCGCGTTTGGCCACGGTCAAATTGAGCCCAACCCCGCCCGCTTTGAGGCTTAACAACAAGACGGTTATACGCCCGTCGGCGGCGTTTTGCGCGGTGAATTTCCGCAAGATCTTCTCGCGGTCGGCCATGTTGAGCCGGCCGTCGAACTTGTACACGACGAAATCCGCGTGGTCGTCTGTGCCAAAGCTCTTGAGTTCGGTTTCGATCAAGTCGAGAAACGTCGAAAACTGCGAGAACACCACCACCAGCTCGCCAGGACTCTGTTCTTTGAGCTCGCGCAAGTGCGCAACCAATGCCTGGATTTTTGCAGATGACCGGTCGGGGTTATGGTGGTAGAGGCGGAAATCGTAGAAACCGGAGGGGTCGTTTTCCGGTTCGTTGGTATGAAAACGCACCTCTTTTTTCGACGTCTCCTTGCGCTGCACTTTGAAGAGGCGGTGCTTGGAAACCGGGTGTCTGCATTGCGGGCACAAGGGCTTTGCACCCTCGTTTTTTTGGTAAGCGATGTGGTCCATCAAGCAGTGGAAACAGTACTGATGGCCACACTCCGTCACCGTAAGCTCACCCACGGCAATCGGCGCCAGCGTGCAAATGGAGCACTCGGAGTCCTCGATGTGCACGGATTTGTACAAGCCATACAAGGCGTGTTTCATGGCGGTCTCCAGGGCAAACTTCTCCTCGGCTAAAGGCTCCTCGTATTTCGCCAATTGCTGCTCCCACGTCTCGTCAAGCTCGTTGCTGGAGGCGATCAAGTCAGAATGACAACATACCTGGCGGAGCCGGAGAATGTGCGTGAGGATCTGCGAGTACTTTTTGAGCAAATCCCCCGAACTCAAGCCGTCGGCAAACGACTGGTACGCCCGGGACTTGAAGAAGTCGTAAAACAACTGCTCCTTCTCGGAAAACTGCAACTCCTCGATGACCACCTCTTTTTCGGGCAACGCCACGAGCGGCGTGCCGTCCTTCAGTTTCATGCTTTTGGTCCGCCTTAAAAACACCGGCTGGAGAATCGACTTGACCACGTCCATCGTCTGGTGGAACTGCTTCTGCTCGAACGGCAACGTGACGAACGTCTTCCAGTACGAGAAGTTGCTCCAGGGGTCGAGCCTCAAAAACTTGACGAGCGAGTAGATATCGTCGAGCCGGTTGACCACGGGCGTGCCTGTGAGAATCCACTTGCGCCGCAGCTCCAACTCGTGCACGGATTTGGCAGTTTTGGTGGTGCGGTTGCGGATAGTATGGCCTTCGTCAAGCACCACTCTAAAGAATTCGACGGAAAAGAGCCCGATTTTCGCAAGCCGTCCGTTCTCGTCCCGGTTCTTGTTGAGCCGCGCCCACTCGTTCTGCACCGTGCCGTAGGTGGTGAGGACCACTATGGGGATGTTTTCCTGGCGGTTGCAGAGCTTGAACGAGAGGTCTGCCTGCACATGCTCGCCGTAGTAGACGTAGCAGCGGTGGTTGGAGTTGTTGTTGGTTCTGTCGAACTCCGCTTTCCATTGGGAGAGAAGCGACATCGGCACCACAATGAGCGTGGACTTGGCCGCGTAGTTTGTGTTCCCCGTGTAGCTTTTGTCCCCCGAGTTTTTGTCCCCAAAAGGCGTAGGGTCGGAATCGTAAGGAACAGAGTGCACCAATGCCAACGTCAGGATGGTCTTGCCCAACCCCATTTCGTCGGCCAAGATCCCGCCGCGGAGAAAACTGTGGACGATTGGTCTTTGAAGCGAAAACTCCCCGTTGTACAAATTCGCATAAAAACACGTGTCTTCGTGGGCCACCACCGACCCATCGAGCTGGCGGTCTTTGGGCCAGCAGTACTCGTTCCAGAGCGGGTTCATCACGCCCTCGTCCTCGCACATGGTCTGCATTTTTTGGGTGGAAAAAGTCTCCGTGTCTGTTTTCGAGAGTTCCTGGAGCACGCCCATTTCCTTTTCCCGCGAGAGCATCCACGCCAACCCGTGTTTCTGGTACGGTCTCAACAGCAACGCGAAATTGGCGGTTGGGGGCGTGGTTGTTTCGGGGAGGTTTTCGAGAAAGTCCGACTGCTGGTTGGAGAGGTAGAACTCCTTGAGCTGGTCCAAATTGAGCTCGTCTGCAGGCAGCGGTTCCGGATTGGCCGCCGGTTCTGCTTTCGGTTCTGCGAAGGGTGTTTTAAGGGAGTTTGAGATTTCCACTGGCGCCGTTATTTCAACCAATCCATCGTCCGAGTCGTCCAACGAAATGATATCCTGAGAAGCATTGCCTTTTTGAGCATCGCCTTTATTTCCGCTTTTTGGGCCTTTCGGCGCGATGTGGAGCCGGTCGAACAACCGCACGATCGCCTTCTGCTTGAGCCGCAACACCGCCTCGCCCTCGGTTTCCAGAAGCACGTTGAACGAGCCGGGCTTCGCCGTTTTTCTTCTCTTAAACAGCCCCATCTCGTCCCTGCTTTCCACGCCATCGTACTGCGCGTGCTCGGCAAACGTGTTGTTGTTAAGATAACACCGGATCTGCACGTAGAACGAGTCTCCGATCGAGAGCCGGCCCCTTGTATCCATGATGACAAACGCCTCGAAGTTCGCAAGATCAAGATCTATAAGGGGCAGGAGAATCCGCGTCACGTCCTCCGGGAGCCTCCCGATTTCGCGGGCGTCTGATGTCGTGTACAATCTTATCACCGCCGAGTCGCCGAATTTGGCCGTGACGATCGACAGTTTTTTCATCTTTTTCGGCCTCAACCGCTTGATTTCGAGCGGCTGCTGGTACGTGAGAGCCCGCATGTACGGCCTAGTGGCCCACGCCTCCACGTCAAGAGTCCCAATGTACCGTTTCCATGCTGACGCGTTTTTTTCACGCGTTTCGAGTTCTTGTTGCGTGCAAATCTGCTTGAGAATCTCCCGGACCTCCTCCTGCGACCTCCGCGCGTCATCCGCACTTGCACTGGTGCCATTTACAGCGCTTTGCTGAGGTTCAGACGCGTCCTGAGACGCGTTTCGAGACGCGTCTTCACCCCCATATTCAATGCCGTTGAAGTACTCATTCGACGCAAGCTGGAGGTAGTTGGGCTGATTGAAGTATTTCTTGTGAAGATGCTGGATAGCCCGGCGCGGCGCGTTGCCAATAACAGGCTCGATCTGGCTTCTAAACAGCTCGTAGCCCATCTGCAGCAAACTTCGGGTGGCAACAGGAACCGACGCGTCGTCGTCGCTTGGTACGTACTCCATATCTGCTGAATTTTCTGGGGCCGCCCCTTCTGGCCCTTGTGATTCCAGCAGTGTACTTTCTGGCTGGATCGGGGTACTATTTGCATAATTTTCACTGGCCTCAAGAGTGTCTGCCAAGATTTGCAGAGACGCGTCTGCAGCGGCTTGTGTTGGCGCGAAGACTTCATGAATATCGTCGTCTTCGACAAAAAGCGGGACTTCGCACCCATCAGTTTTGAAATCGCCGCCGTTTTCGGCTAGAACCCTGTTGTTTGGCGTGTTTTCAGTGCTTGTGTTTTCAGTATTCGAGCTCTGAGTCTCAGTGAGCGAGTGATGTTCATTTTTTTGCAGCCCCAGCGAGGGAGAGCTGGGCTTCTCGGGGCTTGGCGGTTTGAAATATCTCTCTTTTTTCATCTGGTATATTCTGGTTCTATTTATAGTAAAGAAGTTTTACGTAGGGAGGTGGAAAGTTGAATTTGCCGTTGTGCTTTAAAATTTCATCTTTCGCCAAAGAGCGCGAACAGACTTGCGCGTAGAAGAGACATCACCTTATGAAAGATCTGGGTCTCATATCTAGCAACCCAAAAAATATGATTTTCGGGAGTTCGGAGATTATGGGGACTTCTGAGCTTGAAGCGATTAGATGTTGCTTCTTTAAATTTGCATTGGGAACCGGCGCCTATCTTCTTTCGAGCAAGCAAGTGAAGCCGCGTTGCTCTCTTTGCTTCTCAATGCCGGGCTTCATGAGAATCTTTTTCCTTCAGGAAAGTTCTCCAAGAGAATTCTCCAGCACTGAAATTCAGCAACTTAAAAAAAAAACGTATTCCGTAAGTTTATTATAATTTCCTCCTTTTGATAGAAGAGACGGTGGTCCCGGAGTTCCGCATCGAAGCGCATTTTGCAGTCGCAGCGGTCCTCAATTAAATTATACTCCATACAAAGACGGGTTCAGTGACAGTCCACATAAATAATTGACCGGGTGTGAGTTATAAAAATCGGGGCCTCTAGTTCCCCGTTCTGCTTGTTCTCAAAAAACGCCGTGTTTTTAAAAAATAGATCACCCAGCCCAACTCTAAAGTTCTGGTCTCTCTAGCACCTCTACCTGTCCCCAACCTCTCCATCACCTATTCTCCCCACACACTATCTATATGAGCACACAGTCCGGGTCAAGCATTGCCCTTAGCGTGTACGGATCAATCCTCTGTTTCTCGCACCATAGTAGAAGATTCGACACCAGGAGCGTGGCCTCTGTTTTGCCCGAGTTGTTCCGCTGTAGAACGCCCATATACTCGAGCGTAATAAGCACGTCTTCCTTGCGGAAGCCCGTCCGTATGGCCAAATCTGCAAGCGAGGCCATTTCGCGCGTCGGTAGCTCGTTCAAAACCACAAACGCAAGCCGCCGCGCCCAGAATCGGAGGTACAACTTCTTGCCAAAAGGCAGGAGCGGATATTCGGGGCCCAGAAACTGCTGGCCGGGCGTGACACGGGCCAACGCATACAGAAACTCGATCAAAGCCGCTGCCGGAAGTCTGGGTTTGGCTGGCAATGTGAAGGGGCAAGCTGGCGAAGGCGCTGTTTTTGACGGGAACTTTGGATGCAAGGGGGGCGTGCGTAGTGGGATTCGAACGCCCCTCGGTCTCGAGGGGCACGTATTGGGAGCCGGGCCGCTGCATTGCAGAGGGGTAGTCTGCAGACACCGGAGTGGCCATCGGAGCAGAAATTGGGTCCGAGATTGGAGCCGACATTGATTCTGAGATTGGAGCCGACATTGATTCTGAGATTGAAGCCGACATTGGTTCTGAGATTGGAGCAGAAACTGGCACAGAAACTGGGGCACAAACTGGGGCACAAACCGTGGCAGAAACCGGGGCTGCAAACACCGCAGGGTTGGCGCAGTATTTCGACAACACCTTGTTCAAGGCATCAAAGAAATTACTCCACTTGAACACCTTGACGTCCTTCTCGATATTGCGAGGCCTCGGGTTCTCCATTGCCATGAGCGAGTTGAAAAGCCGCCCCGAGGTCGCCCGCGAGATATTGCTGGGCTTCAAAAACTGCAAGTTCCGGCGGATCCGGCTCTTCTCGTCCACGGAAAACGGCTCTCCGACCAACGACTCGAGAACGAGAATGATGTCGACGGAAGTCACCACCATGAGCTCTTTTTCCTCCCATCTGATGCACGAAATAACCAAGTCCGTGCTGTCTTTCTCCACCGACCCCGGGGCCACCGCCGAGAATCTGATGTTGAAAGTGGTCATGCCTTCGCGGGTGATATCCAAAGAAACAAGCCGTCTCTCATTCCTGACTTCTTCTTCCGTCCAGTCATTTTTCACCTGGCCGAAACTCTCGTCGGTCTTTAATTTGATCGGCACATTGATGGTGTCCAAGTTATTTTTGATGTACTCGGGAGAAAGCCGGCTGGTCCGAATCAACGCTGGCGGGCTGTCTTCAGCAAATGCCATGGCAGTGAGATTTGTCGAAGTGGCGAGTGAGTTGGGGTGAGGCGTGAACAATATATAAAATAGTCCTCGGTGAAAACTTCTGATCGTCCGCTGCTTTGCAAAAAAAGATGCGTTATTTGAAAGGAAACCGGAAATTGATCAAAAGATATCTTCAAATCTTCAAGCGGTAAAGAAAGATGGTTCTGAAAGTCTTTTGCAGTCACTTGCTGGCGTGGTAAATTTGGGTGAGGAAGCAAAATTTCGGACGCAAATTGTGGCCAAGCGGGGGGCTGGATATAAACGTTGTGGCCAATGTCTTCACTAGCCATGAGTTGCGAGACATGCATGCATTACCGCGCCCGAGGCGGCCGGTCGTATGCAGTTGCTTGAGGAAAATACAGATGTCTGCAGGCGAGAGCGGCACACAAGCATGAAATCCTCCCGCAAGGTCGTCTCGCGGTGCAGACGTTGGGATATTTTCCCTCGCGCAGGAGCAAGTCCGCACTCGCCTCAAGAATAAGAGAGCAACTTGCTGACCAACCAGAAAATTGGCTTTTCACTGGGGGCGAAGACAAAAGTCAAAAGAAACGATCCACGTAGACTCATATGCAGGCTTCACAAAAACCCCTCGTTTTCCCGTTTCAGGACTCTGCTCCTCAGCTAAAAGTGGAACAAAATTTTTGCAGCGCGTGCTCGTGACGTAATCGTGCTCTCCTGGGCGAGCTGAAGAAGCGCGCATCGGAATTGTAAAAAAGATCTAGCCCACGGTTCTTTTTGTGCTTGAGGCATTCAAAGTGGGCATACTCACCAAATCCCCAGACGTGTTATGCGCTGATTTCTGAGACTGCTCTCATTTGACTTGCAGCTGTGCTTAATCGAAAGATTCTGTTAGTTTCCTTGGCCAGGACCCTTTTTTTTCTCGCCCACCAAATTCAGTAAGCTTGAGGCGTTAAGTGCAGGTCGGACTGGATCATACATCTGATTGCGTGCCTCTTTCAAATTCCCGCGCCACAGGCAAGGCGTACCACATTGCTGTCTCGAGTTTCTAGGAGCAACCGGATTTTGATTCTGCCTTATGCGCAGACCGCAATCTGCCAGGCGGATTGATATACGAAAATCTCCTCAGTGCTCAGAGCGCATGCTGAATGCGGTTAAGGGGTTTCAAAAAGTTGTTCGACGATTTCGAGCCTTTTTCATGTATGCTTTTCTTATCCCGGCTGTCGATGTGCAGCGCTGGCATGGGGCTGAGCAAGTTCCCACGTCGCGTTTTATGAGCAAGAATTAAATTTATCATGGATATTTTAGTGCACTGGGCTATCCTTGTTTCTTGCAGACGCGAGCTTGCGGTGACAATACCCAAATCACGCCGCGAGAGACTCCAAATGCCCGCGACGGTCTTATCAAACGACCTATATTTCCACTCGTAGTACAATAAAGACCAAGCAACTCACTTCATCTGGCGAAGACATCCAGGACACAAACGTATTCAGGAGAACACATTTGAGCGCTCTGCATCTGATTCAAATGGAAATTTTTGAATAAAAAAGGGCACGAGGCCACCCTCGGCACATCACCATTTGTCTTAAATACCACGTGTCTAGCCTCACTGCCGAGTCACAGAGATCTGACGTGACTTGAGGGGTTTCAGTCTGTTGTGGTCTCTGATCCACGTCGTCTAGTTATCTAGAAATTCGACAAATTCCCTCCAATTTTGCCCTAGAATTGCACTCAACGGTGGACCGGAGTGCGTATAAGAACCCGTTGAACCTGATGCTCAGAAGCTCACCTCGAGCACCAGAGACGAGACGGGGTTTGAGTGGTCCAATCCCAGATAAGACAAGGTTTTGATCAGGAGAACTCCCGTCAGTCCCGAAGATCGATCCACAAACTAGTCCCTTATTGAAACCAACTCGCATAAGCGGGAAAGCGTGACAATCGTAGACTGCACGGAAGCGTAACAATAGTAGACTGAACGAAAGCGCAAATGGACAATGCACACGAGACATTGTGCTGGAATATCAGGCGCCAACCGGACCCGCTCACAGAATCCCTCTGTCGCATTGTGGGTACTTTGATCCCAGTACTGTGTGAGATTCTTGATGTGAACCCCGCAACTCGTAAAATCAAAGCTCTCAGAGGACGCAAAGAAGATAGCACCCAAAGAAGATAGCACTCAAAGAAGATAGCACCCAAAGAAGATAGCACCCAAAGAAGATAGCACCCAAAGAAGACAACACCCAAAGAAGATAGCACGCAAAGAAGACAGCACCCAAAGAAGATAGCACCCAAAAAAGACAGCACTCAAAGAAGATAGCAGCCCAACACCATATCCCTTCTCTACTCAGCATCCCTAAAACGTGAGAATGTCCACTACAATGTTCACCACACTCACAAGCACCTCGATGCACACCAAGATCACCACGATAAACTCGAGATTCTCCTCGTGCGAGTGCCCCAACTGCTCCTTGAGCATCTGCAACAAGTCGGAAATGACCTCGAGCCGCTGGTTCAAAAGCTCCACGCGCTGGTTGATTTCTAGGTAGCCGCGTGTGGCCTGATAGATCGGCTCCAAATGCGGCTCCGCCCACATGAGCTCGGGCGAGTCGAGCACAGACCCGTGTAAGTTGATGTTGATCCGCAAAATGAAGAGCTCGCCGATCAGTTTCATCGTTTCGTCACGCGTCATCTCGACTTTTCCCGTATGCGCAATCTGCTGCGGAATGTCGTGGGTATCCTCGATTGTGTTGTCCACAAGCTCCTCAAAAAGCGAGATCTTCACCAGCTGCGCAAGCGCGTGTGAAATCAGGAGCTTCAACATGTAGTTGTTGTCGTCCCTTAGCGTGATGAAATCGTTATAGATCCGCGGCTGGTACGACGCGGTAATATAGTAGTTGAACTCCTCGACCTGGATATCCTCGGCCAGCAACTTCTCCGACTCGAACCGCGCCAAGTCCTCGAGAAACGCCTGCTCTTCTTTTACGGAATATCCCCACATTATTACCACGCCGTATTCAAACACGAAAACATCCAGATTCTGGCCAAACTCGATCTCGCCGCCGTCGTCGGCCAAGCGCGTGAGTTTACGCGATTCTTCCTCGCTATCGCTGCGCCAGTCTTTGTATGTGAACGGAGAATAGAGACACTCATCGAAAAGCTTCGGAGCAGTGTTGTGGATCCGTTTGCGGTCCTTCAACCACCGCAAGAGATCCTTCATTTTGTACAGCCCGCACGTGCAATACGCCGTGACCCTCGGCAAGAGATCCCGATGCAGCTTGCCCAAGATTTCCGCGTCTTTTCTCGCGGGTTTGTCTTTTATGCGAGTGACCTGCGAATACACGCCGTTTCTCTGCGACCCGGTGCTGGAAAAGCGGTCTCCTCCCAGATCGTCATCTTCGCCTCCGCTAAGATCAGGAACCACCGGCAAAAGCTTCAATTTTTGCGTGGTTCTGCTGATTCTCTGGAGCCCGATTTTGGGCAGTTGCGAGATCTTGGACCCTGCTTTATTGGCGTGTACCAGAGCGGAGGGCGCCGTCGGGCTCGGCTCCTGCACATTGAGCAAGGGGCTGTGTTCGCTCAGCATTGAGTCTGTGTTTTTTTGGGTTTCTAGTGGGTTTCTATGGCACGCTAATATGCTGCTAAGATCGATATGGGTTATATTAAGTAGTAGGCGGCACCTCGCGCCTGGGTGCGGGCCGTATCTGGGCCTGTCACGTGACCGCTTTTATGAGCATGGCCACGGGGTACTCAGTCCGAGGACCCCTGCGAGAGATTCATGAAGAAACTGCTTTCTTCCAGCGTATTTTCGGAACACTCTTAAACCTGTAAATCACTATAAACCAGAAAATTATGCTGAACGTTCTCAGATAGATGAGGACTTGTTCCTGAGCAGCGACTTGAACGGATGCAGACCCGTGCACCAGGGGCCTCACCAAACACCGCGGCCCGCTCGATGAGATGCCCTTGGAAAAATTCCCCATACTTATCGCGACTCACCTTAGAGCTCTCTTTTCAGCACACCAAATACACAAATTCCGCTGGCTTCCCTTCCAAAAAAATGGCAGACACACCCAAGGAAAGAAAGCACGCGTTCCGCTCGTTCAAGGAGCGCGTGGACGCAATGAAAATCGAGCCCAGCCGCAAGCTCAATGCGCGTGCTCACGATTATGTGGAAAGCTCGCATTTTCTAGCCACTCTCGAACACTGGAAAGAGGTGAATATCAGTGGCGACTTCACCGAGTTTGTGCGCGAGGTCGAGCCCCTCTGCCAGACATTGCCGCAGATCTTGCACCACCAAAACAGCATTTACGAGCTGTTGCATGCCCACATTCTGAAAAACGACGTGAATCTGATCCAGCCGTTGTTGGAGCTTTTGGCGCAGTTCGTGCATGACTTGGGCCCCGACTTCATGCCGCTCTACCTGCGGTTCTTGCATCTAGTCATGGACCTCTCGCAGCTGACCAACCCGAACGAGGCGCAGAATATGCGCAATACCTCTAACGTCTTGGAGTGGTGCTTCAACACGCTTGCATTTGCATTCAAGTACTTGGCACGGGTGCTTACCGAGGACCTCAAACCGACTTTCGAGCAACTCTTACCTGTCTTGCATATGACCAAGAAGACGTACGTGCTGCGGTTCTGTGCAGAGGCGATGTCGTTTTTGGTGAAAAAACTGAAGCCTGAGTCGTTGCAGGACATTGTGCAGTTTTCATTCAACAAACAACAGAAATTGCTTGAAGAGAACGCGTTCTACCGCGAGTCCTTGGTCACACTCTATAGTGAGGCAATGAAAAACACTCAGGACACCTTTCACCTGAAAGCGTCTGCGGTATTCTCTGCACTTCTCGAAAACGCATTGGCAAACAAGGCCAGCAGCGACGTATGCGTAAGCACGCTCTGCGACATTATGCTTCAGGCACTGAAACACGGCTCGGCGCAGTCATGCGAGCGGTTCCATGCGGGCTGCATGTCGTACCTCGAGCATGTGGTTGCGCACACGCGGTCTCAAGTCACCTTGCAGTATGTGGCCCAAGTTCTTGTCACATTATGTTATTCCGAGTCAGGCAAAAAGATTCTGGACTGGGCCGCTGTTTTTTCCGTGGTGGAAAAGTTGCTTGCTAAGGCCAAGCTGGTCGCCCGCTCAATGGCTAAAGTGACACCCGCATTGATGGCGCGCCTCGCGCATCTTTTTGCAACCATCGTGCGCAATTGCCCGAATGAGCATCTCTCAAAAAAATTCGAGCTCATGTCCTCTTTCTTGGCAAGCAGTAATAAAAACCAGTACTACTTGAGTTTCTATGAACTTGCGGTGGTAAGCGCGTCCGAAAAGATGGCGGCATTTGGCGCTGCACGCACACTCCAAGCAGTAATCAACAAAACATCAGGCGCAGAGCAGCTCGTGCATCTTGCTCAGAAATTGCAAAAACTCGACGCTGTGGCTCCTGCATCAATTGCAGATATTGTGCTCCCGTCGTTTATCACATCACAATTGCTTGAGATGATGGAGCTGGAGATCCAAAAACCCTTTTGCGGGGCTGTTTTGCAAGCTTTGTTTTGGAAATTGAAGCTTTTGGGATTTGGCCCGGATGGCGCCAGTGAACTGGGTACACCACTACGCATCTTGCTGTCGCTTTCTGACCGCAGTTTGCCGCAAACGCCATTTTTGCACGATGTTTTGGGAACCAGTATGAGCGTTACAGTCAAGCTTTTGCAGCCACATTCTCTGGAGGCAGCAGAGATTTACGCGTTTGTACAAAATTGCCTCGAGCCGTGCCGCAAATCGCTAGATTTTTTGAACGGCGCCACGAAACTTTTTAAGAAACACCATGCAAGTATATCGTCGCTCTTGGCTACAGATAAAGAGCAAATCTGCGTGATGTTAGCGTCCAACTTCAGTTTACCCGACAGACAGACCCGCTTGGCAACTGCACGCTTGTTGACTACTTTGCATCAGTGTACAGGAACCGCCGAGCCGTTTGTGTTGGCGCAGATTTCGATCATCGACGAGGTGCCGCTTACCATCGCTAATGCAAACGATGTGAAGATGCGTATTCGGCATGTCGTCACGGAATTTGCGCAGCTCAAAAGCCGCACGGCTACGGATAAACTCCAGCTCTCGCATTATGTTGTGGGACTTTTGAGCAACAATTTCCAGCCCTGTTGGTTGGCGGTCTATGAGGTGCTTCCGCAGCTCGCCGAATGCGGGTGCGTCGAAAACTTGTGGAACGTCCTATTCTCGTATTTGAAACTTGATTACTCGTCTCAACACGCGTCTTATAATGGGGAAGAAGACGCGTTTGTGGATGAATCAATGGCCGATTCAATGGACGTATGCGAGCCCAAATTCGAGGTGCTTGACGAAAAGCTTGGCGCCAGTATTGCAGCGGCACTGGCAACCGTGTTTTCGTCTGAGTCAGAGGCGCTTGCGCTGCTTTTGGAAGACGCACGTGCGAAAGATGTCGCGAGGTCGTACAACCCGCAGATGCGCGCGCGCGTCATCAAAGCATTGCAGTCCATCTCGTATGTTGTCGAGCAGCATGGCGCAGAGTACATTGAGTATATCGTGCAGGTGCAGAAGTCTGACGCAGAGGACGACGCAGGGGAGTTCGCCTCCTGGACAAACAAAGATAAACTTGCCGCAGTGGCCGTGTGCGGTAAGTTCAAGCGCATGAAGAAGATCCCGGGCAACGAAACACTCTTTGAGTTGGTGCTTGAAAACCTTTCGTCTAAGCAAACAAACGTGCAGCAAGAGTCGCTCGATGTGCTTTTTGCATGGAACACGTCCCTGATCAACAAGTACAAAGACAACCTCAAAAACTTGCTTGAAGATAAGCTTTTCCGCGACGAGCTCCAGATGCTCGTGAACAAGAACGCCGACTCGAAAATCGAGGATGCAGACGCGCCCGACGTGATTCCAATCGTGCTCAGGATTCTTTACGGCCGGGCAAAAGGAGCTTCAAATAACAAGAGCAAGAACGGACGCAAGTTTGCCATCGCCACCATCTTGCCGAATTTGCCCGACGCCTACGTGACGCAGTTTCTTGGCATTCTCTCTCAGCAGATCGACTACGAGTCTTATTTTGCCACAGGCGAGATCGTCTCTCCTTCAAAACGCGCCCTCAGCAGTATGGTGGGATACCTCAACATGTTATACGAGGTATACAACGGCTTAGGGTATAAATTTTCGCGCGTTCTCAGGGACACTTTGCGGCCGTTGATGTTCACTGTTTTGAGCGGGCAAAAAGTTATCGACGAAAGCGCTGAATCTGAGCAAGATCTCGTCACAAAGATCGCTCGAACTGTGCGTGTCTTGGGTTTTAAATGCCTCGACCATCTTTTCAAAATCACCGCTGCGGATTTCGTTTGGGATTCCGACGCCGAGCTTGTTTTCAGCTCGATCGTCAAACCGAGACTTGCTCGTTTCCCACAGGAAAACGCACAACTGCCTTCTGCGCTTATGAGTCTCATGTTAGGCTGGATCAATTCGCCTCAACTTGTGCCATTTCTTTACATGGACGAGTACGCGTCTGTACGTGCGGTGATGGACTTGCTTGCGAATGCACATGCAAAGGACACGGTGATACTGGCCATTTTGGACTTCGCCATTTCTGCATTTACGCGCAAAGATCTTGTGGCTGAACAGTATTACACTCTTTTGGCGCTTGTTGTCGACGGCTTGCTTTCTGTACTCCCCCAGATCATCGAGAACTCCGAAGATAAAGATATCAACGCGCGCGCGTCAACTCTATTGCTTTTGATAATCGAGGGCGGCTATGTGCAAGAACATGCAACCAAAAAGGCGCTCGTGGCTGCATGCGCGTCTGCAATCAGGAAACCTCCTGCACAGATCGGCGCTAATGACAGAGTGAGCTTGCTTCTTTCGCTAGTCACAATATTAGACGGCTTCCAGTGTGAATTTGCCGATGTTGCTACTCTCTATGAAGTTTGCTCCCTGGCGTTCCGCTCGTATAAGGACCGCAATGTGCGTGAGGCTTTAGTGCAAATTTTTGGTGTTTTGGGCAAACAATTTGATGAGTTGTCTATCGTTGGAGACCTTTTGGCAGACTTGAATGCGTTCTCTACCAAACGCATGGTCGAGCCGGACTTCGAAAGGCGTTTGAGTGCGTTTAAGAAGATCAATGAGGAACTATATCTTGAGCTCTCTCCAAAACAATGGCTTCCAATTGTCCAGGCGTGTTTGTTTTTCATCAACGATCCCGAGGAGATTGCCATCAGGTCAAACGGGTCGTATACGTTGACTCGGTTCATCGACGCGTTTGCGCAGAAACCAAAGGAATTGCTATCCGAGTTCTGTGCGATGTTCTATGCTGTTGTTGTGCCTCACTTACGTACAGGATTAAAGAAGGAATCGGACGAGATCAAAGATGGATACATCCACGTGCTTGCAGCTGCGGTCCAAAACCACCGCTTTTTCCCCGAGTTTGAGTCTATGAAGGTTCTTCTATCTGAGGACCCAGACGAAGATTACTTTAAAAACTTCACGCACATCCAGTTGAAATGCAGACAGCAGGCGGTGCGAAGCCTCATTGACGTGCGCACGCAGCTTAGCCCCGAATGCATCTACTACTACATCTTGCCGATGACGGAGTCGTACACGAAATGCGGGGAGAATGAAAAGATGCGTCCGATTTTGGACGAGACCCACGCTACGTGGGCAAGCTTAGTGCTGCGTTTGAGATGGGACCATTTCCGCAATTTGTTCCGTAAACACATCGGAGGCGCAGCTCAAACTGACGAAATAGGAAGGAGGGACCGCCTCAGACTAGTGATCCAACTCTCCCTGGGTATGTTGCAGTCTTTCAGAGCATTGCACGCAGGAAAGCATGCAGAAACGTTTGCCAATGTGCCTGAAGATCTCGCAAAGGTAGAGGCGGCAATTATGCGGGATTTCTTCGAGCCCATCATGAAGGTGGTGAGAATCAGAGATGACGAAACAGTGGTTGACCGTACACTATTAGTGGAGGCCGCGGTGAATTGCCTCTTATGTGTTTCCGACAATATCGCAGAGGCAGCCATTTCAGGAACCTTGACCAGCACGTGCCAGGCGTTGCGTTCGCGGTATCAGCCCACAAGAGACGCCGTTCGCAAAACGCTCTGCAAAGTGACACGCATCGTAGGTGCGAAGTACTTGAAGTTCATCATACAGGAGCTCAAGGCGGCGCTTTCGCGAGGCGCGCAGATTCACGTGTTGAGTTACACGCTTCATGCGATATTAGCGGCCGTGCGCGACGACTTGCAGACGGGCGACCTTGACGAGCTGACGCAGCTTATTGTGGACATTGTCATGGAAGACATTTTTGGCGCAGCCGGGCAGGACAAGGATGCAGAGGATTACGTCAGTTCAATGAGAGAGGTGAAGCTGAAGAAAAGTTTTGAAACCGCCGAAGTGCTCTGCACCAACATCTCCTTGCTGAGTTTCCGGTACCTTGTGGAACCGATCAAGATGCTCTTGAAAGTGAACATTCCGTTGAAGACGCGCCGGAAATTGGACGATCTTCTCCGCAAGTACGCGCACGGGGTGTTATTCAACCCAAATGCAGCCACGCGCGACGTGCTTATGCTTTGCTTCGAGCTCCACGAGCAGTCGACGTCGGTGGAGTTCCACACTCGTAAATATGTCGCGCCCTCGGAGGCTGAGGAGCATTTTTTGGTACGCACGCATGCACGGCCCACGCACATGAACGTGGACAAGTCGCAGGTTTTGTTTGCGCTCCAGAAGTTATGTTTCGAGCTCATGCGGAGCGCGCTTGGAAAACATGCTCATTTGATGACCGTGGCCAATCTCGACGGTTTTGTTCCCTTGATGGAGGCCAGTTTGGAGGCGGAAGACGAAGGGTTGCTTGTGGCGTTGTTCCGCGTGTTGGATCTCATTGTGAAGCTTGATTTCGACGAGAAAAGAGACGCGTTTTTCACGGCCAGCGCCACGCGTGCGTTCACCATCATTCAGAACTTGGCCACCACTTCCAGCGAGTTGAGCCAGACGTGTTTGCGGTACTTGGCCACTCTCGTGCGGCATAAACCGAGCGTGAAATTGAGCGACAGTGCAATGATGTACATTCTAGTGCGCATCTTGCCTGATTTGGAGGAGCCCGACCACCAGGGCCTCGCGTTCAATTTTCTCAAGGCGGTGTTGTTCCAGCATATCATGTTGCCAGAGGTCTACGAGGTGATGGAGAAAGTCTCGCGGATCATGGTCGTCAACCACAACAAGGAGATCAGAGACATGTCACGTGCGTTGTACTTCCAGTTCCTCATGGAGTACGAGCAGGGCCCCGCGAAGTTGGAAAAGGCGTTCAAGTTCTTGGTCTCTAATCTAGAATACCCGACGCAATCGGGCCGTGAGTCTGTCATGGAGCTTATGCACTCGATCATCTTGAAATCATCGCCTACACTTTTGGCACAGCTTGCAACCAGTTTCTTTGTGGGCTTGGCAAACGTGGCTGTAGCGGACGATATTGCAAAATGCCGTGAAATGGCGTCGGCGCTTCTTGGGCGTCTTTTCAAAAAAGCCGAGAGGGAAAACGTTCAGCAAATGGAAAAGTTCATCCATTCGTGGATGGCCCAATCGAACAACGCGTTGCTCCGCCGATGCGGGCTTCTTGTTTACAAAGTGCACCTTTCTGTTTTCGGGCACGGTGCCAGCGAAAAGTTAGATGTGGTAGCGTTCCAGCTCGTGGAGTCTGTGATTGGATTGTCTCGGAACGGAGCGCCTGAATCGGACCACGACTGGGAGGATGTCTACACGGCAATGAGCGTATTCTCCGGAACCAGCAATGCATTGGGCAGCGCCCTGTTGCTGGCGAAGTTCGAGCCCATCTGGCGTCACGTGCTCGAGTCCATTTTGTACCCCCACACGTGGGTGCGTCTTCTTTCGGCGCGGTTGGTGGGTGTTCTTTTGGCAAATTTGGACAATTTGGGCTTTGTGCTCTCGCCCGAGCAGCTTCAGACGGTTTCCTATCGGTTTCTCCGCCAGTTGGGTGCGCCTATAGTGGCGCCCGAACTTGGAACTCAGGTGGTGAAAAACATGATCCAGATCTTGACCAAGTGGCTGCAGGAAAACACGCCCTACTATGTGATAGAAAGGGCCACGGCGGAAGAAATTGCAGAGGATGGGTTGGGAGAAAACTCAACTTTGGACCCAAACCTGGAATCTCCTACAACGCCACGTTATGCTCTGGCTATCGACTTTGTTCTAGCACGTGTTTGTGCACTTATGAGGCAAGATACACGGGCAGACAAAAACTTGGTGGCGCGCAAATCGGCGATCCAGCTTGGCGCCGTCATTGCACATCTCGTGCTGGGGGAAAAGTTGGCTCAAGTTGCCCGCCAGCTCCTTTTTGGAATGTACTATATTCTTGAGCAGGACGCGTATACAGATGCGGAAAACGAGGTGCTAAGTATGGCGAAAGAAAGCAGCAAGGCGCTCGAGGAAAAGTTAGGCATTTCTGCGTACCTGGAAATATCCACCTCTGTCAGACAGCAGATTGACCTAATTAGGCAGGAGCGCAGAGTCAAGAGAACGCAATTGGCCATCAACGCGCCCGATGTGGCTGCAAGACGTAAGTTGAAGAGACACGGCAATTTCAGAGAAAAGCGCAAGAATCGGAAGGACGACAACGGGTTCTACCGGGCGAAGCGCACCAAGAAGAACCATGCCTAGGGTTGTTAGACTGAGGATTATCAGACTTGAGGGTGGATATTGACGAAAATTGATGAGATGAGATAGGGTGTTTGTAGTTTTTGCTCGAGCTCGATTATGCACTAGAGGGGCCTGAGAAAACCACTCCGGGATCTTTCTGGGCTTTTCATGAACAACATTAGCTGAACGTGAGTCGTTGAATCGATGAGCATGCGAAAGATGGTTTTCGAATGCGTGCGTCAGAAGTTTGACAGATAGGACTTCAAAGGCTACGGTTTATGCCATTGATTTTTGAGACGAAGATTCTGGATTCTTCCCCTGTGAGTACATGTAGGTTATTGCCGAGAGGAAAGTCCATTGAGTTTTTCTCAACTAAATTGTTTTTGACGTTCCTTATGAATATTGACTCAAAGCGATGAATGATAAATTCTCACTGAGACTTGGCACATGTGAGAGATTGAGTCACTTATCTGAGTTTGCTTGGTGAAAATCTCAATGACACGCCATTGGGAAGTATCATCAAATTTAGCCTTTCAGAAAATTACCCACGAATTCACGATACGTCAACAAGAACACATTTTGTGAGTTTGACACGCTAACACAAGTATGAAAGAGTATCGCTACATTCAGAAGTACGTGCCAAGAATCATGGATGAACAGATATGAGGAGATACAAAACGATTTCCGCAGCTCCAACTGGCTTTCTCAATTTCTTCTTTCAAATCCTAACCTACCAGAAACCCTAAGGAAATCATAGGTTATGGTTGGCCTTAACGTGGATTTAAGTGCTTTTGAAGAGCATTCTAGTTCCAACGGTGACTACCCTTTTCTTGAGCTTTTGAACGAAAGCAACACTCTATTTACATCAGCAATCTCTACTTGAAAGTTATGTATTCCATAGCAATTATTTTGTGCTGCACCAACCCCGCTGATCTCTGTCCAAACGTTATCAGTACACTATAAATACACAGCCAGAGGAATGGGCATCATTGAGTGGTTCACAACTAAAACGTTCCCATATACTGCATTAATCTCTTTTTTGCACCTTCCTTTTCATTCCATTGGCTTCGTAAACGAACTTGTATATGATCGGAGCCGTTTATGGTCCAACTTTTGTTACCCCGCTTTTCGTCCCTATCCTCGACAAAGCGTCTGTTCCATGCCATAGCTGGATTCCAGAGCCTGCCACATCCCTCGAATCAAACCACCTTCTGGCGTTTTTCGGCCGCCTCGTCAGCACCTACATCAGCCGAAACTGCCCCGTTTTCAGCGCTTTCAAACTCCCTTTTAAGCCCAGAAGACGCCTCGTCGTCCAGCTCGCCCGGGCCCTCGATCTCGTCGTCCACTTCCTCATCTTCATCTTCGTTATTTTCCTCTTGTATATCGAGCTCGTCGGCGTTTTCCGTCGGCGTTTCCGGCTCTACGGAGACTTGCAGCGCCGCCAGAATCGCGTCATTTCTGACTTTAGCCGCCAGCCCGCATTTGCCCTGCGCCTCGTCGTGCTTCTGCTTATTGTACACGATCATTTCCCGCTGGTACCGTTCGCGGTCTATTTCGTATAGCTCTAGGTACGGGATCTTCTGTTCTTCGGTCAAAAGTTTCCACGCGTCGGTCAACGCACGCGTGAGCTCCGTGGCCGGCTGGCCCGGGTTCTGCCGCTCGAGCTCGGCGCGTACACGGTCTTTTTCCCGGTCGCAAAACATCAAATAGGCGTTGGTTGGTCGTTTGGGCAAGTTCGGGTCACGTGCCGCCCGCTTCAACGCCGCCCGCGACATCCCGGCGCCCTTCTTGGGCCTTCCGGTCTTCACTTTCGCGAGTTTGTCCTCCAAATTGTCGTCCACGAGAAGCGGGGAAAACGGTCTAGATATCGCCTCGCTCAATTTCGGGTTTCCGTCCTCCAGAAGACGCACAACATGGGCCTCGAGCCGCTCCAAAAGAACCGCATATTCGAGCCGGAGCCTTCTAATCGACATTCTTGTGCGCAGCAAGGCCAACGTCGAGATTTCGTTGCTTTCTTCCATCTCGGAAATACGTTTCCGCAACTCCTGGCACTTGATCTTGAATTTTTGTTCTTGCGGTTAGTGGCTCCACTTTTTTTTTTTGATGATCGCCTTGATTAAAAGGTCACTATAACATACCCTCGCTTTCTGGAGCGGACTCTTTTGCATTTCCCATTTTGTGTGGTGAGTAGTCGAGACGAGTTCTGAAAACAGGTCTCTCTGCTTTAGACAGACACGTTAAGAGCGATCGCGAGACAACGCGCCTTGTGTGCACGCCACGAGATATACAACACGTTATGATATGTGATGTTTGTAGAAACCAAGGCATGGGATATAAAAACGATGGAGGAGAGAAGCGCAGCAGTACGGGCCGCGGCAATGCTCACGGAGCACTCGCTAGGCCCTAGAGAATGGAAGAAAAAGAACAAGGTATAAAAAGAACAAAAACAGTAGAACGCGTAGGCCAACCGCGAAAATCGAAATCCGGAGTAAGCGCAGAAAGGGGAGGGGCTTGGCCCGAGATAACTCTCCAGCTGCCTCTGAAATCTCAAGCGGTGGCGTCGTCCAGACCCAACACTTCGAAGTCGGAGTCCAAGTCCTCGGCTTCTGTCACGCTGATCAAGTCGTAGTCGTCATTTTCCTCGGCTTCGCCTTCGTCCCTGCTGTCCGACATCGTCATATCCTCGTTCGTCACAGAGGAGTCTTGCTCAACAATTAAGGTCAGCGCCTGGACCTCCTTGGGCATGGAGGGCAAAAGAATCGAGTGGATGGAGGCAGTGGCGAAAGAAGGTGTGCTTGAACAAGACGCGTGGCGCGTGACCTCGTCCACCTGCGAGTTCTCCAAAGTGTGCTCCCCGCTCTCTGTCATGCGCCCATCGTTCTCATTGGCTGGTGCCAGCAACACCTCGAACTTGCCACTCATGTTCTTCAAGCTAAGCTGGCACTCGCCCGTGAATTCAGACGAGTTCAACACAACCTTGAATGGGTACTTGAAGTGAGTGTTGCTCACCGACACGTTGAACTTGGACGTTCTGTTTGGGGCAATTCCCTGTTTCTTCTCGACCTTCACAGAAGCGACAGTCGTGCCGAAACAGTTGACGACGTTCAACGTCATCTCGTTGCGCCCAATCGTGTTTGCGCTCTTGTTCGTAATGAGCACTTGCGACAATGACTTGCCCTTGGGCACCACTGCAGCTTCCACCAAAAACGCCCCCTCCTGATCTACATAGTCGACCCGCTCTTCTTCTGACACCTCGATGTGCTCTGGCGTGATAGTCTCGCTTTCTGCCTCGCCCTCCTTTACCGAGCGTCCTTGAGGTTCTTGTGTTCCATTCCCTTTGGAAGACGTTTCAAGTTCGCTTTCACCCTTTCTTTCATCCTCGCCTCCGGCACCCATATCGGCAGCTACTGCCTCCAAGATAATGTTTTTCAACCGTTCAAACCTCGTCTCAGCATCCCCGCTCAACAAGGCTTCAATCTCCTCGTACTTCTCTGCCAGCTCGGCCATCGACTTAAACAAGCCTTCCTTCTTCTTGAGCGACTCGAGTCTTGAAGCCAACGCCGAATCCGGCCCACAATTTGCAGCAGCAGAGGGACAACTCACCATGCGAACCGCACGACCGCGCCTGAGAAACTGCTGAAAGACCTGGGAGTCCTCAATAGCCACCATCGAGTGCTGCGTCGAGTGTGCACCCATATTTGTGTCCAAACTAAAGCACTTGGCGCAGAGATCGAAGTCGTCGCATACCATGCACTTGTAGCGCAATCCAGTGATGAAGCTCGAGTCATTGTCCGGGTCACAGCGGTCACAAACAACGCCGTTGTGCACAACGCCAGAGACTCTCGCGTCTCGTTCAGAAGTTGCAACTTTTTCCACCGGAGCTGACGATGCAGGCTGAGTCTCGGCTTCCTGGGCAGTCTCCCTTGTTGACTCCGAGCCATCGGGGCTCATAGCCTGTGTGTACAAACTGGAGAAGGACTTCAAGATCTCGTAGATCTCGGACTTCTGGAACTCGCTCACCAACCTCCGGAACTGGTCAACCGTCTCGGTCCCAATCAATGGAACAGACGGCGCGCTGGCGTCCCTGGCACCAAGCCCGTTCTTGCTGCGAACCACAATCTTGGTGGTATTCTTTACCTTCAAACTGCGGACGAAATCCTTGAAGTCCGAATCAGATTCCAACGGCACGTATCCTCTGTGCTTCTTCGATCTCCGCTCAAACACAAGCGCATCTGCAGGCTCGGCCCCAAGTCTTGTTCCAGTCAACACGTGGTAGGCAAGATTCCGCTTTGTCCCGATGGTCTCGATTTGCGCACGTGCAATCAGGGAGACGAACTCCTGGGGCTGATAATTGGCGTTTGTGCCATCGAAGCACTGGACCACGATCGAGATTGTGTCACTGCTCATGTGAAAAGATTCGTATTTCTTGCACGATAAGTTTTCTTGTTTGAGTGCTGTCGAAGTAAGGTGTGGCGGTCCTACTTTTTTGCGTGGCAATTTTAGTAGGGATAAGGCGGAATGATGCGTGGAGCAGGATAAGGACAAATGTGGAGGACCACCTCCCTGATCCTGCATATCCCTGTCACGCGAGGCTCACTATCCTTAATTATGTGGGGCCCAGCTATCCTCTCTGTGGCAAGTGAATTTTCGACGCCGCCAGAAAAACAACAATACTTTGAGTTCAGGAAGTAAATAAAAATGTTTCGTTGAGTTCAGCTTGAGTTACAAGAGAGGGTCACGTGTTTTTCAGTATTTCGTGGACTTCGACCTCCGCGGGTATTCAAATGTAGTGACCATCGATCGGAACGTCGGCGGCAAACTTCGAAAATTCAATCGAGAGCAATTTTCGCCTGTCGTAAATTGCTGAGCCAGAAATTAGAGGAGAAGTTTGAAACTTTGAACAACATAACCTCCAGCATAAAACTTGTTTTAATCACTATTCCCGTATTCCGGATGATTGAAAGCAGAAAGTGAATCATTTGACGAAAGCTGCAAATCCAATTCAGGATAAAATCGCGTGCTTTCGCAACTTGCATCACGTGACATGGCCTTATCTCAGGCGATATATTCACACGGACGAGCGGCTTCGACCAGACCAGGTTTAGGCAGAGAGAAGTTTGAGAAGAAATTCTTCGGAACGGGTCTCCGAACCGCCTTGATTTGAGCCAAAATATTGTTGTATTTGTGCCAAAATACGAGAACCAAATTGCCGCCTATGTGCACACTCCTTGGGTCGCAGGATACGCAGACCTCGGCTTATCTTGTGCGCCTGAAAGCGAAAAATGTTCCTTCCGCCTCAAAAACCTCATCAGTACACAAAATGGCACTCCAACTCAAAAGAAATAAGTTTCGGTTGTCCGCAGCAACCACGGGGGCTCTCGTGATTGGCGCTGGCTTCCTCCTTTTCAAAACATTCCCTCATTTGAAGGCGTCGCTCTGGGCTCGTTTTTCAGAGGAGACCACGGAGGAAGAGGATGGAAACGACGTTGTTCAGCTAAACGAGGACAGAGCCACCCCCATCGAGGAATCTACAGAGTCTCTCATCTTGGAAAAGAAAATCCCATCAGATGTCTCGAAATGGTCAGATGCCACTTTGAGGAGCTACCTAATGGAAGTAAGTACCCGACTAACTACAGAGTGACTCACTCCAAAATCCCGACTGGTGCTTTTGACACAAACAGGACCAAACGTCCGTGTGTCATTAGACCAATGATTTGGGATCCGTGTCCCGCAAAAGAATACTAACACCGCAGAAAGAAATCGGTCCTCCTCCCAGTGCTAGCCATGATGAGCTTGTATCCATTGTTAAATCAATACAATAGGCTTTTCAACGGCAACATCAATGTTGTGCTTGCTGTACGCTATCTCCTACTACGTTTGCTCATAATGGTTAAGTACCTCGCTAACTTATAATATGTATACTATAATCACACAGCAAACACTTCTCCACGGCCCTGCTCATGTGCTCTATTCCTTTTTCACAGAATTACTTCTGTGCGGCTGTCCACGTCTTCAAAGCATTCTCAAAAATGGTCCTCGTCAACCCTCTTTTATAGTCCTTGATGAAGGCAAAATGGCACCCGATCGACTCGACGTCCCTGTTTCTGGCCTCGTCATCAAATAAAATAAAGCTGCCGGCTTCCAATTCCTTCTGAAGTCCGAGATCTTCCACAGCTCGTGAGATGTGCTTGATTTTGGTTCCCTCGCCCCATTGCAAAGAGTCGAAATGTTGTATCATTGGCTTGCCATCGATCTTGAGCAAAGACAAGATTTTCTTAGCGATGTGAGGCGTCGGCGTTCTACTTGCGCTTATAATGGTCACGTTGTCTTCCACGAGCTCCCGAATAATCGACTCCACGTCTGGACAAAGCGCAATCTCGTAGCCTGACGAATCTTTAAGCTCAGAATCTGTGACTCTCGAAATTGGAGGGTCCACGTGATAATCACACCAAAAGGGCCACAAAGTGTAGTCTAGATCGAATACCACCGCAGCGGGATATGAGTATTTGGGCATTTTTGAAATGAACGGTTTGCTGGAGAATTGTCGGGATCTGGTAATCTCGGAAAATCTGGGTTATCTCGAATGAGATGTGCGCCTGCGGAAAGTGCGCAAGTAATGCAGGCGAGTGCGGCTTAGCAAGCTGTTTATAGCGATGGGTGCAAAAAAAACAGGAGGGATTATCATTTAGCAATACACAACCCGGCACGCAAAGGTGTTCGTGTGGAAATGTGATTATGATTTGAAAGCACAGGATGATTGAAAATGAGCAGAGATCTCTTGGGGGACGTTTTAACCTCAGTATTCAACACTGACGTGACATAGTATTTCGGATAAACCCCACCTATTCTCGGAAGCCCACTAATGCCCAATGAGTCCCGCTCAATCGAGACCAAAGACCGAATTGTTATCGATGAAAAAGCTTTCTGTCCAAAATTCCCAAAAGTCTTCTGTTTGCTATTGAAAGCAGTCACCCAGACCTCAAATCCGGGTATGGTTCATTGGACTATTCGATACGTGCCCTGCAGATGTCGATCTTGCCGATGTTCGAGCCGCATGAAGATCGTCCTCGACACTCTGAAGTATGAGAACAACCGCCACGAGAACAAGCGAGCGAAACTCTACTGCGCTGTTAGTATCTTGGCTTCCCACTGCATACGTATACATCGAAAACGTCAGGCACTTCTTCGTCCGCGTGAACATCTCCCACGATCGATAGAACTCAAACAGGCCACATTTATACGGCGAGGCGTATTTCGACCGGTGGTCCGGACAGAACTTGAGAGGGAAGATATTCTGCAACCGCCCGCCTAGCAAAGTGTTGCCTTTCTGCACTTTGCGTGACGAGTCCATGCGGTCAACAAGGCTCACCTGGTCGGCGGCTAAAAGATACAAGTCGTACTGAAACCGGTCCGGATTGAGAATCGGGTTGATGGCTTTGACAAAACGGAACCGCTCGTTGTTGATTTTTAAATCTACCACCGGAATTCTCAGGTGTGCAATGACAACGGTTTCCACGCCCTTGAGCTGGAGCCGGTACCGCGTATACCCGATGAAATATCGCCGGAGCACTTCGCCCACGTGCCGATTGTCGACTTTATGATATAGTCTATCGGAGGCATCGGGAGAAGGCACCGCCTCAAAAAAACGCAAATAGCTCGTGTCGCCAAAACCAAGGTTCAAGGACCGCATGCTGACCAAAAGGGGTAAGCCAATAGACAAGTTTTGGGCGTGTTTCGCACGGGCGAAGTCTTTGTGTCGCTTGTAAAGCTTCTTGTATTCTTTGTACATTTTCATGGACCTCTCTGAGGAAAAAGCCTTGAGATTTCTATCGGTGATTCCGTTTGAGATGATGAAGTCCTGCAAGATCATTGGCGGGTAGCTTGGAGGCGGGACCAGACCGGGCTTTATTGCCTGTATACCCGGAGAAACTGCGACTGGCAACGGGCTCTTTCCATCACTGAATGATGTCATCATCCTCAACAGCAAATTTATTCGCTGCTTTTGGTTTTCTTTACAATATCTTTGGGGGGATTGTGAAGTTCACATAGGAGTCTACAAACATAATAATGCAGGTAGTAGTTATCAATCGCCATATGGTGCGAAAGGTATGGTTTGCGCACAAAGTAGCTCGAATGATAAGTGGGCTAGTCATGCACTGGCGAAGGCTTTGACGCGGGCGGCTAAGTGAACTACGAGCAGTAGAAAAAGAACCGGGGTTTCATTTCGGGGTCTGTTTCCGGGGTCCGTTTCCGGGGTCCGCTTCTGGGGTCTGCTTCCGGGGTCTGCTTCCGGGGCCTGCTTTCGGAATATGGTCCGGGCTTTGTGCTCGGTACTGAAATGATTTCTAGTCAATCATGCTTAGGTTCAAGAGGGAGATCTCCAGTACCACAAGATCTTGTATTCGGAAATCGAACAGATTGATCAATCAAGGGTAGCTGCGAAATTACGCAAAGCTGTCTCAGCCGCGCTTGTCATCTTCATGCAATACGCACAGCTGTCACGCATAGATCAAGTCTCCAAGTATGCCTCATATCAATTTCCAATAACCTCGAGGTGTTTATGGGTCATGATATTGTACAGAACCTAGACTCGTACTCAAAACAAATTCCCTCATTTTTGTCTAGACAAGCCCGTCAAGTTTTCACTGAGTTTTCGCACGGAACGAGTGAGGCAAAGTATGGGAGTATGGGCAAAGGGCAAGAAAAGAAGCGTTTTAGAAAAAGAGAGATTGCTAAATTATAGGGATAAATGATCAAAAGATACAAGAAGCAAAACTTGAGACGCTTTTGGAAGAACTTTGTACTTATTCCTGGGACTAGTTGTGTGTGGCCCTAGCGGTTTGTCGAACTAATATTACATCAATAGTTAGTTACTCCAAACCTTTGATGACAAAGCCTCATCGTTTAGTGAAATAATATATTCTCTATTGGCTTTTAAACGCAAATCAGGGCTTTTTCATATCAAGTGCACAACCCGAACCTCAATAACGTTCTGACAAGTGGCTGCAAATTCGCCAGAATAGTTGCAGATGAAGGGATCAAGTTGTGAAGTACTGGACACTACTGGAATCACCAACAATCAGGGAGACGATTAACTCTCAGGAGGACTACCAACGACAGATGTGAGCCTCGTGAAAGTCTTTAATTCACACTTCCAATAACTGGTTGATAACAATTTCTGAACCCCGAAACAAAAAACGCATACAGTTCTGAGAAAGACAACTCTTTTATGCCAGCGCTCAAGTCAGTGGAATCTCGGACACTATGAAGTGACACCCTTCAATTCCTAAAATATTCGCTACTTCAGGAAACAGCCTTTTAAACGTCACAACAATCACACTTCATAAATCACACGCTAGTTGCTTAAAAGACCCTTTTCATGCACAGCCTACGATGCCGACGGCTACCAAAAGCAAGCGAAAGCCACCTGTGAAAATATAATTGATCGTTAAAATACGAAGAGCGCCCTGCTCTGTCAATGGCCGGGTCTCTTCTCCGCTGGCCTGTGCCAGCAAACTATGAAATAAAGTGATTCTTCGCCCCTCATTCTTTCGGATCCACCAAAAAAAAAAAAAGGACTCTCTCCAATACCCCTCCCATTTCTCCCTATCCCTCTCCATCTCTGGCCCATCTACAGCCCATCATTGCCCCGTCGTTTCCCATTAAATAGAGAAAAGTCTAATTCAGCCCAATCCCTAAATTCCCAAAGAAAGCCAGATTAAAAGACCACCATATAAACAGGCCTAGTCCTTCATCTCATACTCGGAGTCCTCGTTGAGCCTTTTCCCGTGGAACTGCGCCGACGAGCCCACCATGATCTTGCGCCCAAAAAAATCAAACTCTTCCTCGGGGTAATCCGGCGGGAGCTCGTCGCCTTTATCCAAAAGCTTATCGTTGAGCGACATGGAATTGCCATATTCCGGAAGCGAGGCCAACCCCCGCTGGCCCGCAAACCGCCGGTCGGTGGGGGAGAAAAAGCCGTATTTGCGCACGTTGGCCTCGATCCACACAAAGCCCATCTGCCCGAAATTCGCCTGGAACCTGCCGTTGGTCGAAAAACACCCTACGGCAGGATACATATCCAAGTGGCAGCCCTTCATGACATCCATGATTTTCTTGCCGTTGCGCGTGATGAAGTACGTGCCGGAAGAAACCACGTACCCAAATCCCACCACGTCCAGCTGTTTTAGCGGCGGAAGCACAAGCGCATTATACTGGCTGTTTCTGCCATTGTGCTGCTGCAACGGCGTGGGAAACGGCTTGTTGATTTTGAGGTTGCCCGTCGACTCGTACGCGATCGAAAAGTTGTTATATCCGGGAAGCCGGAACAGCGAAGGATAAGGTTTAGTCACGAGGCCTATGGCAAAATGCGCATTGGGCACTTCATCGGCAAACTCAAACACTTTGACCTCGAAATACACCGTGTCCGGCAGCCGGTTTTTCGTCGGAAGCGGATACCGGAGCACGGCAGTTGCCGTCGAATACAGCGCGTCGTTATTAGTAAAGCTGATTTCGGTCCGGTCCTCTACTACAAACCGGGCCGAAAGAATCTCGGGGTCCTGCTCGAACTCGTACGCGTTGATGCCGCAGTCTTTAATCACAAGCTCGTCTTCCCGCGTGAGAGCCTTTCCCCGCACATGGGCTGGGTCTGGCGGGTGTTGTTTCAGAAACTCCTCGCCTTTTAGATAAGCCCTCTGTTCCTCGGGCGAAAGCAAGATGAAATCGTGTTCCTCGGCGAGAACCGCAAGCGAATTCTCGTCATTCAAAAACTCGTGGTCCACGTCGTCCGCATGGAACGTGTCGTGCAAAAGCGGGCGTGTTTCTGCCGCCGTATGTGAAATCCCGGCTAGCCACAACGCCACCCATACAATGGCTGCTAACACCGGGACGCCGGTGGCCACCATCAAAAACACACACACCGCCACAAACATGAGAAGGTTAGAGCGCGTGCGAAGACTACTAAAATGTCAAAACAGCAAGATAATTTGCGTTTGTCTGTTGATGAAAAGGTGTATTTGAAGTATGCCAGCTGTGGCGTTGATGGTGTACAGCCGATGCCGCGGTGTTCCGAGGTTTGGACATGCTCATGCAGTGTGGGGCGCGCGTGAGGAATGTCGCCAGGGGCACACGATTGAAGCCGGCTTTTACTCGGCTTTTACTCGGCTTTTGCTCGGCGTCTGCCGCCGTCTGCCGGCGTCTGCAATTGGCTTCATTAAAAGTTGAGATAAAGCGATCGGTTTGGGACCTGGATACAATGGTCGATTGGGCGGTTCGGGTTGTGTGTAAATAGAGCTTCGCTTAACACATGCTATTGGGCATTAACGAGACGCGTGACAACGAAAACCGGGTATTCATGAGACGGCATGGGCCCTGAGAAAATAATATTCTATGGGACGAGGACATAAGTTTTATATATTCGAGTTTTGGTGTCAGTTATGGGAAGAAGTCTTCTTAAGAGGAGTCATATTCTTTTGTGGGGGTTTCACGAGTGAGTGCTTGCACATTCTCGCCTGAACTGGCATTTCGATCTTTTAAAGTTTTTCTGCCTAGATTTTAGTGACTTGTGGGTCTGGCACCCTTTCAGTGACGTCCCAGGATACGATGATTTTTTAAAAGAATAGATTTTTGGTTCCTTTAAATTGCTTGAAATGAGATTTGATGACACACCTTAAGATGAGAACTATTAATATAAAGACATCAGAACAGGGTGATATGTCTCCCCTCTCATAATATGCAAATCACGCTGACATGGATCAGAGCTCGTTTCATTTTCGTGCTTTTTTAGAATCAAATAATGTAGGTGACATTATATTAGTCCTCGCGTAACATAAAAGCGGTTGAATCAATAGGATTTGTATTCACGTGTGAAGTATGAATCGTTGGTACTTAAAAGCGGCTCTTTCCCAGCGGGAAAGCCTATGTGTGGTCTTTCTGGATCCGAGCCTTAGGTAGCTCTGTCGCTCCAGATAAGAAATTCGGTCAAAGCTCGGGAATGCAACCAGGCGGAAAGCCACAGAACTGCAGAATGTCCAGATTGCAATCGAAGGGCAACCCAAAGAGGCCGAGATTGATTCAATGAAAACCAGAAAGCAACATAGTTGACGAGTTTGCATCCCGAAGGACCCCGACTGAACCCTTATGACGGAATACGATCACTGGCCGTTCCCGATTAGTAAAGAGCTTTCTACTCGAATAGTGAAACTACTGATTTGAAGGAGCTAAAGATAATAGCATCTACACTCCAGTATGCGTTAGCACAGCTATCAGTCTTTAACTGATACCAAGGACCTGATAGGCACCTTGAAATACGAGAGTAAAAGACTGTCGTCTGGTTCGGCCTCTGCGATAGAGAATATTTTGCGCCGCGCATTAGAGGCGGTTTCATGTTCGTCTCTTTTAAGAAAAGTGGTTAATAACATTTGTTGCTAGCTTCATCATTTGCCTTGTTTTGTCTCTCAACCCTTCATTTCTAAATTTGGGTCGGCGGTGATGCAAAATGAAGGCGCCTGGGTGTGAAATCATGGCAAAGTTGTGAGGCTCGCACTGTTTATACGTTTTGCAACAGTTCGTGAGTCAATGGCCGAGAAGTTGGAGGAGTAATTTGTTTTGGGCGCTTTCCAAATAATTTTCCTCATTCTTTTCGTTTTTAGTTATGATAAAGAAGATTGGATCCTGAGTATCAAACGATATACAAGTGTGGATCGTTGTGCTTATCGGTTGATGGATCGCATGCGCTGTGAGAAGTTCCGTCTAATTGAACAATTGGGATTCTTTAGAACATGAGAGTCTCAAATATCTACTATTTTCGGAGATCAGGAAAGATTTTTGAACTAACTCTCAAATTCGAGAAACGAGTCAGGGAGGGTATCCGGCCTCAGATTTGAAGTACACAAGAATAATGCGTTGCAAGGAAACTTCCAGAAACAGTATTTTGGCACACCCAGTTCAATTAAATTTAGTTACTTTCGCGTACGTACTGTGACATTTTCGAATTCTCTAAGCACGTGTTCTGATTAGTTCAAAAAGATGCATGGTGTCGGATGTTACAATTCAAACCGTTCGGCACAAATTGAAGCAGAGCGTCCTGCTAATATGTACAGCTGAACAAATCGATATTTTTCCTGAGATCTCGGTTCTCGTAAACAAACACGCTCATGGGTGATGGCAAGATAGAGCCGTCGGCTAATGTGTCATTACGAGGAATTGCGATTTTGGAACTTAAAAGGTTTGGTTGAACGTGTATCATACGCAAAATGCAAAGCGGAAAGACGATGTCAAAGCTCGTCTCGAATATACGCCTTAAGAGATCTGAAGACTGGCCCCATGTCTCAAACGATTCCATAGGCGAAATCGCCACTACGTCAAAACAAATTCATACCAAAAGAGGACGTCCCTCTATTAAATTACAGTGAGCCTCGTCAATTCGATCCCCGATCATATTAAAGTACTGTGACCCCCCGTCAATTCGATCCCCAATTCTACAATATTTGAAGCAATTTCAGAGTTGCCATTGTAGACATTGACCCCACTTATTCGATACCCACACTTTATCAGATAGTAAACCTCATTATCGTCGATCAAACTAAAAGTCAACGTACCGGGGGATAGACGAGATAGTATGTTAAGACACAATCCATGTTCACATAAGTTGTGATTGATATCACATTGTACAAAGCTGTGGGAATTCCGCCCAGACGCTGTTGTTCTTCTGTTTAACAACGCTTTAAGCTCTGTCCGCTTTAAGATCTGTAAGACCTCCCCTCCAATGAAAGGTCGCCCCTCTAACGAAGACCCCTATTATACAAACCACTCCTCTCTTCATTCACAATACACCTCTATACGTAAAAACCCTGCTCCTTCAAGTAGCCCACAATCTCGTCCAACAACGCAGTCACATTACCGTCATTCAACTGGAATTGGTACGGTTTCCCCTCTCCCTCGGGCAGCACCACCAAAACGTTGTCCTGGCCCACGGCCTTGACCACCGAGGCAATGCCGGCGTTTTTGGTCAAGATGACCCCCGACCCGGCCTGCACCAACTCGTTGACAATAAACGTGTTGTCGAAATCGTCCAATTTCGTCACGCGCCGCCCGCCCGCAAACTGGTTCAACACAGACTGCAACGCAAAGGCAAAGTGCTCGCTGTACTTGCTGTAGCCGGTGGAATCAATCACCACCGCAAACCCCTGGGACGATCTAGGGGGGTACGACTCCCTCAAAATCTTCACCACCTCGGGATAAGAGAACCACTCGGGGATCTCGGCGCCGTTGCGCAAGCGCTGCCTCAATTCCGTGCCGGAAATGTTGGCCGTCTTGACCTTGCTCAAGTCGATAGTATCGATCGGCGCGTACCGGTCTTCGTCGGGCAAATACGTGACCATGCGGAAAGGCACGATTTTGATTTTTGCCAGCAACTCGGCGCCGACCTTTTCCAACAACTCCTGCGCATCGTACGGCCCGTAGAAATCCACACCAGCAGAGTTTTTGCCTGGTCCCGCATGGTCTCTGCCCACAATAAAATGGTCCACGCCATAGTTCATGCGGATCAACGCGTGCCACAACGCCTCGCGGTCGCCGCCCATCCGCATGGCCAACGGCAACAACGAAATCGTGGCCAATCCTTCGGGGTACTTTTTCAAGATTTGCTGGTAAACTTTGACTCTGGTGTGGTGGTCGATGTCGCCCGGTTTGGTCAAGCCCACCACGGGATGCACGAGAATATGGCCGTCGTCTCCCAAATCCCGGGCGGCTCTCACGGTCAATTCCCGGTGCGCTCTGTGCATGGGGTTTCTTGTCTGAAAAGCGACGATTTTCTGCGAGTCCCAGCCCAAGTTCTGGAACTCCTTGCGCAACTCCGTGGGCGTCTTTCTGAGCGAAACATAATCGTAGTGCGTCGGGTAGTCCAAGCCCTGGACCAGGCCGCCAATATAATACTCGCCGGCTGTCTCATTTAAGTATTTGACAGCAGGATGTTCTGGGTCGCCCCTAAACACTTTTTGCGCCTCGTTGGCCTTGTTGGGTTTGTACACAGACTGCACAGTCAACACCGCCAACGGCTTGTCGTCTCTCAAATCCTGCAACACGATTCTCTGGCCGTGGGACACAGACTTGGCAAACTCGGCAGAAACGTCAAATGTGATTGGCATCGGCCACAACAACCCTTTGCCGGACTCCTGGTCCTTCACAGAAGACAATCTCATATCCTCAACCACGGAATTGTAGTCTTCCTCGTTCAAAAAGCCGGTCAAGGGCGAAAAGCCGCCGTTCAAAATCAACTCCAAATCGCAGAGCTGTCTTTCGGTCAACTTGGCCACGGTTAGAGAGGCGGCCTCGCTCAACAATTGCTGTTTGATTCCTGCATCTCTGATGACAAGGTCTTGTAAGACTCCTCCGTGTGGTGCTGGGATGGGCATACTTGTAGCTAAGTGAGAGGTGGTAGCTAAGTGAGGGGTGGTAGCAAGACCTGAAAATTACCGGGGCTTTTGACCGGTTCATATCAATCAGGTTGCAAATCAGACAATCTCACGTGACTCCGCGTCAATGCGCAGCCGCGACATGCAGGCGCTTGCGTGGCGCACCTGGCGGGCCGGTACATTCTTCTGTGGGCGGCGGCGGCGCGCGACATGCGTGGTGATTTGCCCGAGATCAACTGGGCCGCTTGGTTATATGCATTGCAGCAGCAACAACAGCGAGAAGATTGCAAAGCTCTTGGTCATTTAGACAATTTTATGCTAATGGTCATAAAGGGACTGATGCTGAGTCGGGATATAAGGGTGTGGAACCACGGTCGCTTTGTTTCCCACGGATTTTTTCCTAGTGAACAGAAATTTGCCGTACCCGTTTGCATTATTAATTTTCAAGGGAAGGGCATGTTTTCTAAAAATTTGTGAAGAGCGAGAAATTTCGATAGAGGAGATCGACTTCAATGACGCCGATGAACTAGCTTTTAAAGTGATTGTATGTCAAATCTATAATAAGGTATCTGTATCCGAGAGCAAGATTCTTCTTAGAGCTGTTCCGAAATCAAAACTGTTGCATACCGGTAGCGCTCAACCCGTAACAACAAACGCTTTCTCACTCAAATCCTTTGATTTTTGTCAACTAACCTTGAGAAAGTTTACTACTGATGTGCCCGACTGATCTTGTCTGCTCAGAATATATAAAAAAGTCAACTTTGCACTCTCACAGCGCTTGAGGCTGGGACAGTCTTGAGTTGTTTATGCGCATGCACGGTACTCGATCAGAGTGCACCAATATAAAACAGCAAGCAGAATAAACATCGAGCGAGGAAGCGGACGAGAATAAGACAAAAGCGGAAAAAGCTTGATGTTTGGATCTTTGATATAACAAGTCTACTGGAATTGAGATCATAGAGCGAATGATTAGGAGACTATCTGAAAGCCTAAATCACGCACCGTGTTTCAGGCTCATTCCTAATAGAGAATTATGATAAAAAAAGAGTAATTTGGACAAAGAAATAAGGTACCGAGAACTCCTGTCTGTCAGAGTCGTAAAAAGCTTCCCACTTATACGGAGGCAACATTGATTTTCTATAAGAAAAAGAAAGATCAGGTGCCTCACCACACGCAGGTATGACAATGGCTTAAATTACACCCTTTTAGTGACGAAGCAGACAAATTCACAAAATTCAGAATAATTTGAGATCTATCTTCAACGATAGCAAAAGCCGCCATGAAATGCTAAATCGCCACATGAAAACAATAATTTTTACGCCAATCCCATATGGGGTGCCCCCGCAAAAGGTGGGGGAGGGGTTCTCCACTGTGAGTTCAGCCCCACATTCCCCCGCCCGTTCTTCAGATTTATCTTTAGTAATACTGCGATTTGAAAGAAAAGTTTAAGTATGTTTTTTGAAATGCTGCCAGTTTTTTGCTTATCAAGGGCTGCCCGAATACCGATTATAATGAACCTCGCAGGGCTGGTTCTAGACCCCTGGCCCTGAGACCAGATATGACTACACCAGATACCATACCAACAGCCCGTATATATAAAGTCTTGAAGGAGTCAAAATAATCATATCCGTCTTTCTCAGATTCACGACACAACCAATTCCATGTTCCCGTCTCAAATAAATTAAATAAATCAATATAGCATATCATTCGCCCCACTCTTCTCCTTCTCATTATCCTCTCTTCCAGTGACCACGTTGTAAGCCGGACCGGGCGCTCCTGCTTAGTAAGTCGCGCCAGGAACCCACGAATTCCGGGGCCTGTCCCAAAAAAGGGCGAGCCCACGTCGTCGGACTTTTGTGCGCCAGAACAGTGCGATCTTACGGCCGGAACTCAACCATTCACCTGACGTCCTGCGTAATATATAAGGCCTGGCGATTCCCGGCCCCGGCAACGGTTGCTTTGAAAATTCTCGTTTCTCCTTTTCTTCTGGACAACGGAATCCTTCTACTTCCTATTTGCAAATATGTCTACTACTCCAACGTATGTAATTGTCTCGTTAGCGGCGGCTCGCGTGCCTGCCGTGCCACCCATTTCCAGGGGAAAGCCGGCATTTTTTGTGCTAGCCGCCGAGAACCCTGAGTTGCTCCGCTCTCCCTTTGAGAACCAGGGGCGGGGTGTCAATTTACAGCCGCGACTTACACAGGGACTCGGGGACTCGGGGACTCGGCGTTTGACCGGGGTTCTCCGGCATTTCACCGGGATCCCATACACTCGCCGATACTCCGAATCACCGTGCCATTTCCTAGCCCCCATTATCTCAACACCGGCCTTCAATCCCAATTGATCTCACGCACTGTATGCGAAAACTCGAATATCAAAGCTGGGAACGTCAAGAAACCTACCTAGTCCAATTTTCTCGAGATTCTAAATATTCATCCCGGCCACAACCCCCTCCCTTTATTCCAACATCCAATGGGCGCAGGCACGCGGCTCGCCGCACTTTGCAAACACGTTACTAACAACCGCAGAGGTGATATTGGTTTGATCGGCTTGGCCGTCATGGGCCAGAACTTGATTTTGAACGCCGCCGACAAGGGCTTCACCGTCGTGGCCTACAACAGAACCGTGGCCAAGGTCGACGAGTTTTTGGACAACG
>JAKUBE010000056.1:0-40400 GCA_030674755.1 Metschnikowia henanensis | reverse complement strand
TCACTGAACCAGATCTCGCTGCATGCGAAACTGACTTGTTGCAAGATTTGGGGCGGCAATGGAACTGATTCTTACGCTAGTTTTTTGAGGTTACAAAATCAGGATCTGGGCTCGTTCTGGATCCGACCTCAAATCTATACATTTCGAAACCAGCATCCGATTCCAGTCTGATTCCTTATCGCTTTTTCCAATTGTCACTTTCCGGGCCCAGCTGCTCAAAGGTATTTTCCATATGCACGCCGTAGGAACTCTTATGGCGCGCGTCCACTACTGTAAGATTACTTTAATAGTGGAGAACTCAGAACAACAAAGACATTGCAGGCGGTGGATTGAACCCGTTTTTCACCAGCTTTTTAATCTTGAAATGTCTTCCAAATCGCAGGATACCCCCTTCCGGTTTCTGCAGCTTGAATGGAACACGCACTTGACGGATCGGAACATATCTGGAGCCAAACGGGCCGTTCTTCCCGCTGACGAATTTGATGATGATCTTGATATAAACACACCTGACGCGGTTCGCGAGGCCAGCCGATCATATGCTTCCAATGGCGCGTTATTAAGCTCCCGATCCTCGGTATTTGCTAGGCGCCCCGAGCCGCCTCAATTGCCTGAAACACCTATCAGAGAGAGACGATCTGAGGCCAGTCGCAACAATAGTACGCGCCTTGACAAAAACGACGAGAGCGCTGTGGGCCATGAAAATAGGGATCCTACTATACTACTGCGTGGCGCGGCAGAAAGAAAATCTGCAGACTCGCTGCCGAAGAACTTGTTGATTGATGCGAATAACAACTTGACGCCTCACCCGACTGCTCTATCACCGCCTCGGAGACCTGTCTCACAAGACATTTTTGAGTCGCAAAAAGTCAATGAACTGGAGTTCGATCCATCGGATTTTGAGCTGCCGAGGAGACCGGTGGATGATGTAGCTCCCAAAAGCAACACGCTCGAGCTGACGGGAACGCACGCGAATGGTACAAGCGTGCAAACAACTACAGTAAAAACCTCCCTTTCTAGCGTCCCGGCTTTCAATCTAAAACAGAGAAATACAGGCCATGCTGATCGGACACCGAGGCGACTGTCGCCTTTGAAAAACGTTGTCATACCGTCTTCAGATAACCGGTCTACTGCCTCAAGCATGCTAGAGGAGATTCGCAACAGTGGGGCATTGGAGCCTCTTACAGCGGAACTGATCCAGGATAAAATTCACCAGAACCTTTTGCAACTAGAGCAATCTGAAGCAAGGCGGAGTTCTACTAGTGAAGAGAGTATCGATTCCTCTGTGAGCGAAGATGATTCCGACGAAGATGACCTTCTTGACCAGTTGGATCAGTTTATGCCTCGTCCAACTCACAGACCCGATAGTGTCGAAAAACCCCACACAGCTTCTCTTGAAAATAACAAACAGGATGAGTCTCCGAACACATCCAATGTGCGCAAACTAAGGGAGTCTCCTGAACTCCACGAAAATGGCGAAGATAATCTGCCGTTTGAGTCTGATCAACATGAACTACCACGTGAGTCTGTGGAAACAAATACACCACTTGAAGATGGCTCGCCAGCGCCTCGGACTCGAAAAAAGCGCGTGCCAATGGAAGGGAAGCTATCGGGAAAGTACGCCCGCAAAAGGCTCAAAGAAAATACGGAGAGGGCTCAAAGGCTGATGTATACGCACTGGCTGCCGGAACAATGGAGCAAGCTACAAAGACTAGTGGAACTGTCCGTGCCTAATAATGTGATTGCCAACAGCTACATTGTCATGAGAGACTTGAAGTGTACTAATAAGCGGGAGCTTGCGCTACGGATCAAGTTCCTCGAGCACACGCTAAAGACTCGAGAATCGCAAAACACTCGAGAAACGCAAAAGTAAAGACGCAAAAGAGAACTGAAAACACAAGCCATGCTCGGATATATTTGTATTATAATGATATGTTTCGACCCCTTCGCCGTCTGATCAAGAGCCCAAAAAGCCTTGTGAAGATAAAGCACCCTCAAAAGACCTTGGAAAGCACGCTCTCGAGATTGTCGGAGTTTTTCTCCTTCTTGAACTGCTGCTTGGCGTCGGCCCTTGTACTGGCAATGGCATTCTGATTGAAGTCCCGCTTGTACTTAGGCTCCTCCACATCGCCGCCCTGGGCCTTTCTCTTCCGCTCAAAATGCTTCGATCTCTCCACGTTGTTGACAAAACTCTTGTCCAACTTGGCTTGCTGCGAGATTTCCATCGACAACTTCGCCTGTCTGATTTCGTTTTCCTTGGAGATCTGCTGCGTCAAATCAAACCACTTGAATCCGGGAAGGTACTTGATGTTGATGATGTCGTCATGGTAATACGAGGACTTTTTCCCGCCCAAAATGTTTCCGTTCATGGTCTCCGCGCACAACTTGGCGTCGGACTTCTTGACAAACTCGACCCAGCCTTCCGTGAACCGTTTCTTCTTGTTGCCGCCGTACTTGACTCTTCTTTTATACGAGGCGTGGTCTTCGGGCTTGAGAAAGATCCGGTCAAGTTTGCCGAACTTGCCTAGCACCGACCGTAACTTGACAGGCTTCATATATGGGGGGATCGAAGACAAGTAGCAGACTCCCGTGCGCTTGATTTTCTTCTGTTCTTTCGCGAGCTGCTCGGGCGTGAGCCGCTTAAGTTTGCTGGCTCGTTTATCTTGCTCTTCCACCATTGCCGACGTCTCATCTAGCTTAGATTTCCCTGTATTTTTTGTGGGGGAAGCAGATACGGATTCTGGGGCGTTTTCTTGCTCTTCATCTTCGGACTCGTCTTCAGACTCGTCCTCCGACTCGTTTAGTGCTTCAAACTGGCGGCCCACTTTTTTTTTGGTGGTTTGGAATATTGTTTCTTCCTCTTCATCAGAGCTAAAGTCGTCATCGGAGAGCACTAGTGACTTTCCCGATTTTCCCGATTTTGCTGGGTTTTTCGCCACTTTTCTCGAAACTGCGTCCAGCTCATTGTCTGAGCTGTCTGAGGACGGATTTAGATCTTTGAGTGCTGCGTTTCTGGCCATTATAGTTGTGGCTTTAGTATGAGATGGGCATCGAATAATTGTCGTATACATGCTGGTGCAGGAACATCTCGATGCGCTCTCGGAATGGAAAAATATGGGGTGCGATAAAAAGGCAATGGTTGTGTAACGACAAAATTTCACAGAGTGCCGGTTTTGAGAAGGAGAGAAAACGGGAGGTTTTCAGAGGTTTCAAAAAGCTCCCGACCCATCTCTATGTCTATGAGAGAGTCTGGTGGCACGATCTAAATTTGTCTGAACTCGCACTATATGCAGTTCATTGCAACAACCACCACGTTCATCCCAGCAAATGAATCACAACCAATGATTTTGATGAGTGGCACTTTGAAACCCAGTATCGTTGAATATTACAGCAATTGGAATGCCAAAACTCGCTCGCTTTTGAAGTAATTCGTGGTATGAAGTATCTACGGTACGGGATCTGGCACGCGTCACTAACAAGATCCTATCAGAATCAACATAAAGCGCCTTTGAAGGGACTCAATTAATGTTGTGACTTCTTGTGGCCACGGGGAAGTGAAGATCTCTGTGTTGCCCCCTACTAATCAGATGAATCAGATAAAAAAAAAAAAAGAAAAAAAAATATGGCGAATATTCGCAATCTGACCTACCCGGGACTATACAGCTACTAGTCTCTTCAACAAGAGGGAGATAAAGGGAATCGCAATACAGAGGCGGATCTTTAGTCAAGAAATCAAGGGTAACATGAGCAAAACACGTCATTCTACGTTCTTATGACCTGAGTTACTCTCAAGGTTTGCACACGAAACACTGCCTTTGTGCCTATGCAAGTGATCAACATCACAGTGCTTTGCCCAAAAAGAGCCGTTCACGAAAAGTACTGAGATCAGCTATTCTTTCATATTCCCCTTAGAAGTTCGACCCTCCTCTTTTTGGCAACTCCACGCCAGGAATTATCATGCTGTGCAAATGCTAGGCCGGGAATTATCTAGGTGGAGGAACCCTCAAACAAAGGCAACTTCGGCAGGGCCCGGCAGGCCAGTATAAATGCAAAGTGTTCCCCGGGCCATAAAGTCATAAAGGTTCTGCCATTGATTTTTTCTCCCGCATCAGAACATGTTCTGGCTATACCTTCCTGTTATCGCCGCCGCCCTCTACTTTGCGCGGCTGGTGGTGCTTCCGCCGAGCAACTTCCCGAAAAACATCCCTACGATTCCCTTCTATGTGGTGTTCGTGTCGATCCTCACGAACTGGGACCAGGAGAAGATCTTCAAGCGTTATCTCCGCGAGAAGTTGGAGGCCCATGGAGCAGTGAAGATCTACTTTGGCTCGCGGTGGAACGTGCTTGTATCGCGGCCCGAGTACGTGGCGCAGATCTTGCGGAACAACGATGTGTTTGAGAAAAGCGGCAACTTCGAAAAGGTCCCGCACGCGGTGTTGTCGGATTACCTCGGAGACAACATCATCTCCACCGGGAACGACCGCTGGCGGCAGTACCGGAAAGTCATGACCAACAGCATTTTGTTTCCTGACCCACGGCATATCGAGCGCCATCTCGCGAGGCTCATTGCGGTGCTTGGCGAAAAGGCTCAAGACAACCGGCCGGTGCGGATTCCGGGCTTTCTCCAGCAGTTTTTTTTGGCGTGCATCGGCGACTGTGTCATTGGCTGCAATTTGGACGCCAAGGTCGACGGCCAGACCATTCTCGACCGCGTGCGGCTGGTGAAGCGGCAGATCTTCCGCCCGTTGTACATGACGTTCCCGATTTTGGACCGGTTCCCCATTCCCGTGAGGCTCCAGGCCAGAGTCGCCGTCAAGGAGTTCAAGGCGTTGCTCCGCCGCAAGATCATGCAAGAGCGGACCAATGAAAACGCTCCTCGGCTTGGGCTGCAGTTGGCGCAAGCGTTTGAAAAGGGCGAAATGACGGAAAAGCAGTTTGAGGACAACGCCATCATTGCGCTCGTGGCGGGCCACGAAAACCCCGAGATGCTTTTGACCACCGTGCTCTATTTGCTAGCGAAGCACCAGGATATCCAGCTGGAGCTCAGGACACAGCTCATGCGGCTTCCGCAGGACAAACGACAGCACCTGCCCTTTTTGAACGCGGTCATCTATGAGTGTCTCCGCGTGTACCCGCCAATTGCGCAGTTGGTCAACCGCGTGACTCGACGGAGTGTTTGTTTGGGCAAGGACATTGACATTCCGAAGGGCGTCTACATAGGCACCAACAGCTTCATCACACAACGCGACCGGACCTGCTGGGCAGATGCCGATGTGTTCAAACCGGACAGGTGGGGCACGTCGGAGGAGGAGATTTCGCGGAATTACGCCTTGGCGAAAAGCAGGTGTGAGTTCACGGCGTTCCACGGCCGCAACCGGGCCTGTTTGGGGGAAAAGTTTGCCTTGGTGGAGATCCGCAAGTCCGTGGTTCTGATCTTGGAGACGTTTGAGTTCAGCCTCGACCCGCTTTGGCGCGAGCGGATCACGCCCGCGGGGCCGATTTGGCCCGAACAGCTCTCGTTGGTGCTCACAAAGATTGGGAGAGAGGAGGCGGAAAAGGGGAGTTGTTCAAAGACAGAAGTTTCGGTAAAGGAGGGAACAGCGAAGCAGGGTGGGCTTTCTCGCTAAAGAGAAGGCGGCTTGTGCTCTCTACCAATGATTTAGCTATTGAAGTCGTGAATATTGTTGATTCTACTTTGTTTGAGCTTGCAGTGAAAAGAGGCAATGTGTATTGGGGAGAGGACTTGAAGAGCCGCTCTCTGTACTACTGGATTGAGGCCCGCTGGTGATAACTGCTTTCTCTAATTAGGCGTGATATAATGTATCCTTGCGCTTCTTGACTCGTAAGAATTGAGTGATCGTCCACTTCCGTGCTAGAAAAGAACTATTTAATATGGGTTCTCCTCAAGAATACGACCTCCCAAAAGACCAATTTCCCCCACCTTCTCTAAGCTTCGTCGGAATTAAAGGGCGCCAGGCGGTCCATTGTTTTCTTTAATCGATTGACCTCCTTTATCACGTTGTTTAACGATGCATGCAAATCTGCGGTTTCTATATTATTGGAAGAAGCCCATCCCTGGACCTCCTGAATCCAGTTCCGGGCGTCTACTTTCACCTGAAGAAGTTTCCAATATGCCTCGTTTGGGAGCTTGCTGGGCAGGCCCAAGGATTTTAGGTACTTCATAGTGGCGCCGATTTTGTTACGCATCACCAGAACCCTGACTTTTTCAAAATACTGGGATGTGGAATTCAAGGCGTCGTATGAGGCAATCAATTCAAAAACACCTCTGAACAGGCCAACGATCGAGTCTGTGACCTCGTTGGATGGAAAGTTCAAGGTGAGGAAAACAGCTGCTAGATTCTCAGCTTTGAGTAAGATTCCCCTAATTTCTGGAATTTTTGGGTTTTCTTCAAATAAACGTAACGCTTTGGTGATAGTATAAAGTCTCTCTCGGATTCTAGCAGCAAGTGCCCCTTGCACGGTTGTATAACACTCTCGTTTTGCAGACGTGTACTCGTTTCCTGCCCAAGCCAAAAGTTCAAACACTGCTTGGATCAAAAGATTGATCTGGCGTGTTTGCGGGGCACCGACCAAACACATGCTGCGATATGATTCCACGCTATTTGTAAATTGCACCTTAAGGTGGCGCAACTCCGTGTCTCGGTAGTGGGTGCTCTTGTTGTATAAGTATTCTAGCAAGATTTTCCGGAAAGAATGCAAGGAGGTTTCAAAGTTTCTCATGACCTGAAGCATTCGCTCGTTAGTACCCGGCACAATCCCACGGATGGAGGGTTTGTAGAAGGGGTGAGTGATCTGGAAGATCTCCGTTATAATCTCATCGATGGCTTCTGTTTCAGCAAGTGAATCTAATTCCGTCAGCCACTTTTCAAAGAGAAGCTGCTCAAAGTACCGTTTCAAGAACGGCACGTGCCATGCCCCGTCGACGGTTTTCCACGTATCGTTTTTGAGTAAATTTTGTGCCGAGCTTCTGATAAGATTGAAGCGAGCTGTGAGGATTTGGGAAGCGTTTGAATAGACATCAAGTTGCTCGATCTCGCTTCTCTTGGTCAAGGTCTCGAATTTCGAATCATACCCCGTTTCTGCGTCAAAACTTTCATTATAGCATCCATCAAGAGCTTTGTTGTTCTCTCTAAGAAAGTTACATAAATGGTGTTTCTTATCGAGGCAGTCAATATGTGCTGCCAAAGAAAATGGTAAGATCCAGAGGAGCATAAGGCTTATGTAAACAGAGGTCATGGCTGGCATAACCGACTCAATTCCTAGTGGGCAATCTTAAATAAATTAAATATTCGGCAAAATTCACAAACCATTGTTGCCTGATTATAGACAATAAGAAGCTTTCGGGATAATGAAATGACTCAAGCTCTGTTGGCCGATAATTTTAGTCGGTGAGCATCTTGGTATTTCGGGTTAGCATCAGACAGCACGCTCCGAACAAGTCTTTTATGAGTTCTGCAATGAAAGCCGAGAAAAAGAGGCAACTATGCAAGGGTTTCAATTTTTCCCGTTCATATATTACAAACCCGGAGTTGTAACGGATGCAGTATGTTTCAGCTAACCTAGCATGTGGTTCTTTGGCCGAACTCTCTTGTTTCTGCTCAAAATTCGCTCAGATATTACTGAGCAAGCTAGCTAGTTCAGAGATATTAGGATATGTGAGTAAGACAATGTTAATCAACATTGGCATTGGAGTGAATAGCAGCATGAAACTGTGTATGAATTAAGTTAAAAGATTGTAAAAGAATACTACGGCTTTGTTTTTCATTATTAGCACCCGAACACCCAACCCCGGGTATTTTCGGCTACATAATTTGTCCGGATTTATACTCACGTGATTCTTGGCAATCCGATGCTGGACCGGACTTGTTAGTTTGTCAATAGGACCCATTATTTGTCTTCAATCGGCTTTCATCCAATCAGATGCATCGGTTCTGACCCTAAAAATTGTTACAGAAGAGAAACGGAGTTCCATAACTGAAGAAGTGAAGAATATTTCGAGGCCTCCGATCTTTGACATCCTAAGACTGCCTTTCTTAATTTTTAATCGAGAAAGTGCCATGATAATCGCGATGTAGCTAGATAGACTGGTCGGACATAGATTCGTCAACATTGCAACGAAAGAGTCCTTTTAAAGCCAGATTAGTATTTTTTGAGAATAGTTGCTTCAAAACTTTCAATGCATGGTATTTGGTCAGTGTACGGAAAACGGTGGGGGTATCATGCACGCGAGGTGTCAGAGTACTAATTCTAATTACCTCAGCAGCACGCACATAGGAAATGTGGCTGTTGAAAAGTTAACGCTTTGACATTTCCTTTAAATCAAACCAATGGCTAATTCAAGTTTTGACCGTTTTGCCTCCTTTTACTTTATTTCATTGCAGGCTTTAAATAGAGAAGAGAGCATTGCTTCGTGTGAATTTCGCGGGCTCAATGCATCATTTTTCGTCGAGTGGTCTTGGTTGAAACAAGGCGGAAATAACGTCTCACCGGCCTCAGGAAAAGACTCGGTCAAAATACTCAATGCTCAAAGACTAATTTCCGCATCACTCATCGCTGAAATACTTAATGCTGAAATTCACAGCTTGCCTTTATTAGTCAATGTGTGATTCAAAACAGACCTGGTAGTCTTGAATGCAGTAAAATAGATTACCACTTACATCCCAATGATCACATCTCTCTATCTCTTTTCTCTATCGATTTTGTTTATTATTGATTCTGTAATTTCAGCGTGCCTTTACCAGCCAATCTGTCGTTCAAAACATACTGGGTAATCTTGGACCCAGTCAAACAGATTGCCACTTACATCAAAATTACCATCTCTCTACCTCTCTTGTCTATCGATATTGTGTATTATTGTTTCTATATCCTCAGAAGCCCAGCTCCCATTTACTTCTTCTCGGAGTCGACTTGCTTAGCGCCCTCAGTGGCACCGGTCACAACACCGGCAACGTAGTTAGCGGCGTTCGCAACTTGCTCCTTGGCAGCAGCAACGTATTCTTGAGCAGTCTCACCAATAGTGGCGTCCTGGTTCACGGTAGACTTGGCGTCGTCCTTACCTTGCTTAACGTTGTCAGCAACAGTTTGACCGAAACCTTTCTGGGAGTCTGGCGCGTTTTTGGCTGCAAAACCGTCGACGGCATCGGTGACACCCTCCTTGGCTTGCTCCAAGTACGACTTCTCGGACTCGGGCTTGACGGCCTCGGCGGCCTTGTCAGTGAAAGATTTTCTACCAGCGTCAGACATGTTTAATATAATATATTGAGATGATAGAGGAAAAAGGGAGGTGGGGATCTCCACAGTTTATATATTCGAAGCAATAGCAACCTACCCGCGCGCCACGGTAGGCGGTGTGCATATAGAGCGCGCTGGCTGCGTGGGCGCGTGGAAACTCGTCATGGATATGCAAGAGCAACCTTGGTTGCGGAGGCGGAGGCGGGCGCACGTGATATTTGCGGGGCAACTTTATCGTGGGATCTGGCAGCAGTGCTGGAAAAAGCAATTCTGCTTGTTTTGGTTTGGCGTTTTGACAGACGCGTCTGCAAGATTCTCACGTTTCGGGCAAAATTCTGAAACATTGACCCCTGGAAAGCAGTGCCGAAAAAGCAATTGCAGTGGGCGTCTCTGCCGGGCCTGCCTGCCACCCTGTTCGTGGAAACTTTCCGCGGGCCGCGTCGACGCACCCACATCCCGCCCCAAATTAGGAACAAACCACTCGCCTTATGCGCAGCGAGAGTCATTCATGGAATCTCGCAGAATGGCGAAGAACGGCGAGGCATGTCGCAATATTGCAGGCTTATTCAAAGCAGCAAGGGCGCTCAGTGGGAACCGTCATAATGAGTAGAATTGTTGGCTTAAAGTTCATAATGTTGTAACACATATAGATGTATTTTTGAAAAGCACAGAATCTGTTTGCAGGCTAGAACGAAATCTTGCTGGTTGGTGGAAAATTTAGTTTGAAATTGCGTCATTGTCTCCTGGGTTCTATGAACTTTTTTGTATGGACCGTATAAAGGTCGCCTCAAGCCCTAAACTTTTCACCGTGCTCGACTCTCGTCTTTTGCAGCCAGCTTTTAGAGTCAATCCTGAACGCTAATTCCAGAAGTTAATGGGTTTCTGAGAGTGGGGTTAGCGTTCCTGATGAAGTTAAAAGCTTATAAGGGCTTAGGCGTTTTGAAAGTAGTTAGCAAATCAGGAACTAATCTTTGGTTTTTAAAAGTACACGCTGTTTCTCATTGCAACACTATTTTTGGAACGTTGCAAATAATTCGAAAAAGAGACACACTCAAGCTATACAACAGTCGATGCACTGTAGACACCCTATGTAAATGGCATGCTTATACTAATATAGATAAAAAAAGCGTGTTTATGATGATTGGAACGAGTGATATATTAGTCCGACTCGGCCAGGCCTCATAATCACGTGACTGGACGCCAGAGGTTCACCAGTTTTGGAAGCAACCCTAAAAAACCTGTAGCCCATTCCAAAAGTTTTTATTTCCTACAGGCTAAGCATGAATAAGGTTCCCGAATTTGCAAATGAGAGAAATTTGTATAGCTGATTCAACGAATGATCTTGCTAATAGTCAATGCAATGACCCCGAGGACTCTCACCACCCAAGCTTTCGACTTTTTCTTTGACGATAGTGCTCTGCATATTTCATCTCAAAGACCTTGCTATTCGAGGCTCCAGAGAATATAGATTCACAAAGCAGGAAAAATCGAGGAAGGTTTTAGTGTTCTGCGTTCCTCTGCATCCGTACTTCGGAGGCCCGCACTGATATGCTAGATCGCTAGTCAGATAACCCCACAACAACCGACATTTTTACCCTTCAGTTCTTGTAAATCAAAAAAAGAGAAGACACGAGAACCAAAGCCAGCGACTGAATCTGACGAACGAAAAAAGACAAAAACTCTTCCCAAAAAATACCGTCTGCCCCGGCACGGCCCAGTTTGCTAACCGAGCCTGCACCGCGTCACGTGACCTTGGCCGATGCTCTTCCCCATCGCATTTTCCATCGTCTGCCCGATCTTCGGATTCTCCACACAACATCGATATGGGCAGGTCTGCAGCGTCGCTGTCGCAGACGGTCGACCAGAAAGTGTACGACTTGCTTCACGATCTTCTCCAGGAACAAACGGAGCAGAATAAGCGCGACGCGCCCGAGGAACCCGACCTGCTTCTCCATATAGCGTTGGCCCGAGATCTTCGGGCACTGGATATTTTGCTGTATGTGCAGCAGAGAGACCTCTCGCTCAGGCGAGTGAAGCGGGTGCTTTTGGAGAAGTCCGTAGACGTGGTTTTGAAAATGTGCCGCGAGGACGAGGCCGAGGAGTTGGCCGAGGTGATCAGAATCCAGGACGAGCACGCCATGCAAAAGGCCGCAGAGCAAGATTCCGACTTTGACGGCGCCGACCACAACAACCTCATGCACGTGAAAGACACAAACGCCCTCAATAAATCTTTGGTCGCGATGTGGGACACGGGTGCCACGAACAGCGAGGAGAAACAGCGCGATCAGGAGGATGCGACGCTGGGCAAGAAAAGAGCCAAGGAAGCGAAGGCGCCCGCACGAGCGAAAAAACCGAAAATCGAGCACACGGTCCCCACGGCCACGCTCTCGTCGCTCGGCGGCCTCCTGGCCGTCACCACGCAGCTCATGGAACTCGTGGGGTTGCCCATTCTACATCCGGAAATCTACCTCGCCACCGGCGTCGAGCCTCCACGGGGCGTGTTGCTTTTTGGCCCGCCCGGATGTGGAAAAACGACGATCGCCAGTGCTTTGGCCGGCGAATTGCAGGTTCCTTTCATCAACGTTTCGGCGCCCTCGGTGGTTTCCGGGATGTCTGGCGAGTCCGAGAAAAAACTCCGCGATATCTTCGAGGAGGCCAAGGCACTAGCCCCCTGTATTGTTTTTCTCGACGAGATCGACGCCATCACGCCGAAAAGGGACGGCGGCGCCCAGCGGGAAATGGAGCGCCGGATCGTGGCGCAGCTTCTCACTTCCATGGACGAGTTGACTTTGGAGAATACCGACGGAAAACCCGTGGTGGTCTTGGGTGCGACAAACCGGCCCGATTCGCTAGATTCCGCTTTACGGCGCGCCGGCCGGTTCGACCGCGAGATCTGTCTCAACGTGCCGAACGAGGAGCAGCGGTGTGCAATCCTAAAGACGATGACCAGCGGGCTCAAGCTCCAGGACGACTCTGACTTCAACTACTGGGAGTTGGCCAAGATGACGCCTGGGTTTGTGGGCGCCGACTTGAAATCGTTGGTCACCGCCGCGGGCATTGCAGCGATCAAACGGATATTCGAGGCCATGAGCGAGCTCGAGGCGGGAGTAGAGGCGGGAGTAGAGGCGGGAGTAGAGACTGGAATGGAGCCTGGAGTAGAACCAGACCCCAAAACCGAGTCAGTAACAGACGCCATGGATGTGGATCTCCTTCCAAAACAGCAGATCCTCGCGCAGTTCGAGAGGAAGTCGCCGCAGGAGCAGCTTCTGACGATCCAGCGGTTTTTGGCAAAACACCCTGCGCCGCTCACGGACGCGCAGCTCGCGCCCCTCAAAATCACGTACCAGGACTTCCAGACCGCGCTTCCGACGGTCCAGCCCACGGCCAAACGAGAGGGGTTTGCCACGGTGCCAGACGTCACGTGGAAACACGTCGGGGCGTTGGCGAAGGTGCGCATGGAATTGCACATGTGTGTCGTGCAGCCGATCAAAAAGCCCGAGCTCTACCAGAAAGTCGGCATCAGTGCGCCCGCCGGCGTGCTCATGTGGGGCCCTCCGGGGTGTGGCAAAACGCTTCTCGCCAAGGCGGTGGCCCACGAGTCACGTGCCAACTTCATCTCCGTCAAGGGCCCCGAGCTCTTGAACAAGTACGTGGGCGAGTCGGAACGGGCCGTAAGGCAGGTGTTTCTGCGGGCACGTGCGCTGGCCCCATGCATCATCTTCTTTGACGAGCTCGACGCGTTGGTGCCGCGGCGAACCGCGTCGCTTTCCGAGTCCAGTTCGCGGGTGGTGAACACGCTTCTCACGGAGTTGGACGGGTTGAACGACCGGCAAGGCATTTTCGTGGTGGGCGCCACCAACAGGCCGGACATGATCGACCCGGCGATGCTCCGGCCGGGACGGCTCGACAAGACGCTTTATATCGAGTTGCCCAGTGCCGACGAGCGCACCGAGATTCTCAGGACTCTCACCAAGGCCAACCACACGCCTCTTGCCTGTGACGTCAATTTGCACACAATCGCCCACGACGACCGGTGCCGGAACTTCTCGGGCGCAGACCTCTCGCTGTTGGTGAGGGAGGCGGGCGTGTTTGCGTTGAAGAAAAAGTTCTTTTTTGGCCAGCAGGTCCAGGAACTCGACGAGTCGGGGTTCTATGTGGACAACGACATAGACAACGATATCGTGGTGACTGCCGCAGACTTTTCCGCCGCTCTTTCGGCAATCACCCCCAGTGTCAGCGACAAGGATCGTGCCCGGTACGAGCGGTTGAATCTGAGACTCGGGTGGGGGGTGATCCAGGAGGAGAAACGAGAAGAACAGCCCGAGAAGCTGCTGGAAAGCGTGCAATAAGTAGAAAAAGTAGGGGGGAGTTTGAGGTGGGGGAGATCAAAAGGGGGTTGTTTCCAGACCATGTAATGTTAGTAATTTTTTGTTGAAGCAGGTGCGCTAGCCTGCTGCCTTGAAGTGTGGAAAGTCATCCCATGCTCTAGTTCAAAACCAGCGTTATTCGACAAAAGCACAGGTTAGGGAGTCTATAATTTCGAGTAAACAGGGAATATTCCAACTATTTGGGAGGAAGATTGAGTATGGACGGCGCTAGGAATGTTGCAAGTTCGACTGTAGATGATTAGGCGAACTCTTGACTTGACCGAATAGATGATTACCATCTTTTGTTCACGAGGCGGGCGTTATATCCTTCAAACACCGCCACGACGTTTATGATCTAGATGGCAGACTATGAAAACGCAACTCTTGTGGTCTCTCGCTACAAAACCTGTATTTTTGCAACCTTTGTTTTGTCAGCGTGTGGGTTCAAAGCCAGCCCTTTTGAGCTGGTATTTTTTGCAGCCTCCTTTTTTGCAGCCTCTGTTTTTGTAGCATTGATTTCTGCAGCGTTTGGTTTTGCAATCGTTATATTTACAGCTTTTCCATAGGTTCTCGTCTGAGTAGTGTCCGGTCTGATCCCGGCTCTGAAAGAGAAAGAACTCTGATATGGGGTGCGTTCAAGGATTGGGATTATTACCTTCATTGCGAATCGGCTGTAGTCTCATACGCGGCAATTAACAATTGGGAATGATCTGTGTCAATCAAGAGCAACCATATTTAGTCGTCATAGGAACCAGACTATGAAGCTGTCATGCTTTGAATGATCGCCCTGAGAACATTGCCTTCAAAAGCCTCGGACCTTGTATAAGTCACGCATCCACGGGTTCTGAGGTCATTTATAGTGTCCCGCTTAGCAGTGAGATTGACCGCCCACTCGAAGTATAGAGTCGATGAGGCAACGAGATCTTTGAATTAAAGTTTTGCTCACTCCGAGAAAAAAAATGAAGTCAGTGAAAGTCAATCCAGCCATACCAAAGACCTAGAACCGAAAGAGAGAGGAGGATGAAGAAAAGAAAATACGGGCATTACAAGAGACTGGCATAAGGAGAAAGAGAGAAAAGAAAGGAAAGAGAGAGAAACAGACTCCAGATAAAAATCTATCTCAAACCAGCCAATTCATACGATCTTTTCCTCATCGATGATCTATTTCTTTCTTGAACCAACTTGCATGATTCAATTATGGGCCACCTAGGGCCGGCCTGGAAAATGCGCGATCGCGATCTCATACCTCTATCCGGAAGTACAATTCCACGAAAGTGGAAAGATTGATTCCGTTAGTTTGGCTCGGAATTACCATACGTAAAGTACAGAAAACACCCCCCAAATGCTTTCTCATCCGCTTTTCTGTCGCCTTCTCTCAAAAAATGCCCGCTCCACCTGTCTCAGATCAAGCACTCGCTCATACCAATACGCCGTGAACGAGGGAGATTATCTAGGCGATGCACTTTCTTCAAATATCGAAACAGTCCCGTTGGTTTTCGATAAACACGAGCCCAAAACACCGCCTGCCTCGCAGAAGTCGCCGCTTGTGTTTCTCCACGGGATTTTTGGCCTGCGTTCCAATACCAGATCGGTGGCCCGACAACTAGCCAATACTATGCAACGAGACGTGTTCTGTCTTGATCTCCGGAATTTTGGCGACTCGCCGCACATGGCCAGGCTCGATTATCCTGCGCTAGCCGCCGACGTGGAGCGGTTTGTGGACGAGCAGAAATTCAAGCAGAAGCCAATTTTGGTGGGCCATTCAATGGGCGCAAAAACGGTCATGGCAGTAGCTTTGCGTCGCCCGGAGATCCCGAAAATGGTTGTTTCTGTGGATAATGCGCCCTTGGCCACCCTCGCCACGCAGCTGCTGTTTCCAAAATATATTCGCCAGCTCAGACACTCGCTTGAGGTGGAAAGACGGACGAAAATGAGCGAGGTCGATGCAGACTTGGCACAAGTAGAGCCCGCCAAGGAGGTGCGCCAGTTCATCTTGAAAAACGTGAAGTCGGGGCTGAAAACCGACGTGTGCCGCTCGAAAATCCCGCTTGAAATCATTGCCGATTCCGTGGTTAAGGGCAATATCGCCAACTGGCCATATGACCATCACGTGGCAAGCTGGAGCAAGGGGCCGACGTTGTTTGTACGGGGCACAAACTCAAACTACGTGCCGGACGAGGCCATGGCCGATATCGCCCACTACTTTCCGCAATTTGAGATCAGGGATATAGAGGCGGGCCACTGGGTGATTAGTGAAAAGCCCACGGAGTTTATGGACGTGTTGCAGGAGTTTGTGGAGAGAAAGGAAGATGGCGAAGAAGAGAAGGATCTTTTGTGATGGGATTCGGGGAGAGGGTTTATCGTCTGGTCTTTCTAGCAAGATGAAAGGTGCGATGAGTTGTGATGAGAGAAGGTGGAAGGAAATGGCTCGAGGGTCAAACTCCGGAACTGTCGAGCATTTATTTATTATTGCAGAGCACAGCGTATTAGTATAATAGAATGAGAAGCTGGGTCTAACTTGTTGGATAACTTAATGGCGTTATAATGGCCTATCCTCTGAGGCCTTCAGATATCTCTCCACTTTCGAAATCACCTGCAACGTCTCATGCAAGCTTATTCTTGCGACCATGTAAAAAGCCAAAGAACGGTCGGCTACTAGCCGGAAAGCAAATCTTTGCTTATTTTAGTGTGACTTACGAACTCTCAACTTTACGCTTTTTAATGGCAATGCCACTGCAGAGATTTTCATGAACAAGCTTATTCTCATGAACTGGACAAGGATTGAACAGCCGATATCCCACAAACTTTCGGGCTAAAGTAACTTCTATCTTTGAGATGATGGTCCCAAACATAACATGAAAGTCGAAGTCAGAAATCTAAATATTTTGTGTTTACAGTGTATGATGTGAGAGCGAGGTTGCAGAACACTCGAACGATATCACAGACACCGAGTCTGCTTAGTAAAGGCGGAAGAAGACTTCCTTTTTCTATCTTTCTTTCATCTTTTCGTGAACAGTATCAACTGGAGTTTGAGATATTAGAGTTTACTCAAGATTCATCCTCATCTATAGTAGACGTGAATCGTCATTATGACTAGACCTATATGGTAAAGCGCTAATAGTCTCTCACGGAATTGGAGCATCCGACCCAATATTTTATCACTTTAAAGAAACGTCTGAAGCGCCAAGCCAAGAGCATTTACTCAAATAATTACTGAAGTCATCGAAATGTCACAGCCTCCTTATTGACGATTGCAATTAACTTCCACGCGCAGACTACAAAGTAGTCCAGATCCGCCTCTTTACATTTTAGAACAAACACTTTGATTTCATTAACTTTTCGAATTTCATCGAGACTTATCTTCCTAAGTTCTGCTAACAGTGATCATCATACACAAGGGCATTCACTTTCCCACACCCTGCTTATCCATATTTACTGACCTTACTGACCTTACTGCCCTGCCTCAACCTTGTTTCTTACTTGTCAGAGACCTTCAACGTCTTAGTGACGTCATCGTAGATATCGAATCTCCGCTGGTAGTGGACGGGAATGCCCGAGCGAGCCGCAGGAAGCAACTCCTTATCAAGCTCAGCATACAAAACCTCCTCTCCCTCGCCAGCTTCTGCCACGATTTTTCCAGAAGGATCTACTACCAACGAGTGGCCATATGCCTGGTACCCGGCACCGCCCACGTCACGTGCAGGCGAACACAAAACCGTGAACATCTCGTTGTCCACAGCACGTGCTCTCGCAAGCAAATGCCAGTGCAAAGGCCCTGTGGTAGTGTTAAACGCGCCCGGATAGAACATGGCAAACGCATTGTTGGGCGCACGTGCCGCGCCCATGGCCAACTCGGGGAACCGGATATCGTAGCAGATCCCCAAGCCGACTGCTCCGAAATCGCCGAGGTTAAATACCGTGGCCTTGTTTCCTGCACTCAACGTGACCGACTCCTTGAACGTGATCCCGTTTGGAATGTCGATGTCGAACAAATGCGCCTTTCTGTGCACGGCCACAATGGCGCCCAGCGGGTCGAACGTCAACGAGGTGTTGAAGATCTGGTCCGTGGATAAATCTTTTTCCGGGATCGAGCCGCCCACTATAAACACGCTGTGTTTCTTGGCCAAGTCAGATAAAAACGCGGTGGTCTCGCCGCCGGGAATCTGCTCGGCGTACTCGCGAAACTTGTCGACGGCATACGGAGAATTGAAGCATTCGGGCAACATGATCAAGTCCAACTTCCCGATTTGGGAGTCTGCGACTGCGGAATCGATGTATTTTGCAACCTTCGACAAGTTGGCGGCCTTGTCGGCGCCGGCCTTCAATTGCACCAAGGCGATCTTCAAGTTTTGCGCAAGCGGCGATTTGAGAACGGACATTGTGTGGGAAAAGAAGGTTGTTGGTTTAGGTTCGGTTTGAATCTTATCGTAGATAACGTCTGGGTCGTATGGCGAGCAGTGTGCACTCCCGGGAGACGCACGTGACTCATAGGTTGTACGGAGCCATGGTTTCAAGAGTGATCAGTAGGGGGCATCATGGCGGGATATGGACAATAAAGAAGATGAGAAATTTTCAAAGGAGTTTGAAACAATACTGTACTTTTTGTTACAGGTGATTCTGCTTTTTTGATAAGAGTGGGGCGGATTTTCTTCATGAGGTCTGGCGAGATCGCGTCATAACGATGTTGCAACTTGCAATAAGCACGCCGCAAAATTCCGCACCAATAGAAATTCCGTGCTAATGAGGGTGAGATCATTTATTCCCCCTGGGGTACATTCTGTGTTCTTTGGAATTTTCATTACTTAGTTAGGTATGCTACTTACTTAATGTTTTAAGCATTAGAACTATTGACTCAAACTGAGGTTGTTCTGAATCTCTGTCTCGCTTGATGTATGTTGATATCTGAATGGACGCTTCTTTAGCCATCATATTAGGGAACAAAATGACTCGTCTGTTGTAAGGGAATGGATCCACGAGTACGCCTATCAGAAGCTGATACGAGTAAACTGAGCACACTTCTAGTCGTCTATCTGTGGATCACAAAAGAAAGTGGATTGAAAATGAGCCAGCTAAACTTCGCGTGATATCGGAGAAGAATGTATTCAGCTTCAAAAGGAGGTGTTGGTTAAATATCTCAGTATCCAGACAGAACATGGCATTTCATTCAACAGTAAGAGCATACATTAGGGCTGCAGGCAGTGGGGATAAACAAAACCTAAAATTGAGCTTCTCGTGAGAGTTCCTTTTTGCTGGCTCGAAATGCTGCGTTCTCCCCGAAATTGATTGACTTTTTGAGTCATAATTTATTTGCCATGTCTTTGCTTTCGAGTTAGTGCAAGAAGAATTGCAACTAAATTCGAAAAGCTTCATGAATTTCAGTAGCATGGAGCAGTGTGATGTTTAATATTTTTGAGTGTCATGTCCAGATGACGCTGATGAGGTCACAACTTATGTTCTACCATGTCATACTGGAATATGTCTTACACCCAGAAACATATCACTTTAAAGTAGCTTCAACTTGTGATCATGAACAATGTCTCTGTTTTTACTAAGACCACTGTCCCCGGCGGTCAATTTCAGCCAACACTCTATTACTGCGTATCTAAAAAGGCCAAAGAACCATGGACCAAAGTAACCGAGAACAATAAGAAAATTTACAATTGAGCAGTCCATGCTGCAAAACAACCACCACACTTCCAGGAGACTCTTAAAAAAGGGCAATCGAGCGGGAAACGGGCACCCCAGCATCAATCTCATGAAAATCATCCGCCCCCTATCAAAACGATTGGCCCTTTCGCAAATGCTTTCAGTCCCGCAAAAGACCCCATCAACTCCCATCTCTCTCTTTTTCTACAGCTCCTGGAATTTGCCCGGGCCGACCGTCGGGGTTGTTTTCTTCAACCACTCCAAATGAGGCATAAACACCTCTCTGCACCGCTTCTCGTTTTTTTCCAACTCGTCGCCAATGTATCCCAAAAAGGCGCCGGCCCACTCGTCTTTCTGCAACAAGCCCGAGTCGGGCGTCTTTCCCTCGATGTAGTAATCTTTACACACGCCCTGGACAAAGAACTGCTGGAGGCGCAAGTCGAAATCGTAGCCCAAGTTGTCGTAGATCGTCTCGTACATGCGGATATGCGTTTTTCCGTCTTTGTAGATGAGGTCGTGGTTGTCGTAGAGCCAGTCCGTGTAGTATTTCGGGTACGAGCAGTGCATGAACACGATCGGCGCGTCCTCACTGTCTTCTGTAGAGGTGACCGGGTCGTAATGGCCCAAGCCTTTGGAAACAAAGCGATTCTCATCTTGGCTCTGGTAACCCACCCATTTGAACTGTTTTCTCGTCTGGAAATAGGGCTCTTTCAAAACGGCGGCAGCGGCAATAAACGTCTCCTTGTCGCCCTCGCCCGCGCCCCCCTGGGTCATCAACGGGTAGTAGTATTCCGGGCCGTACATGTTGTAATATAACGCGAGAAGCATGGTGCGCACGTGCGAGGTTTTGTTGATCAAAAGCACGCCTGCCTCGGACGACGGGTTGGGCAAGGTGTTTTCGAAATCGTGGAAGTTCGAGTCCGCAAAAGTGTACTCGCTCAAGGGCTTCAATTTGCCCGAGGGCCCCTGGTGTTGTTTATCGTATTCAGAGTACCGCACCTTGTTTTCCTTCACGGGAAACTCGGCGATCTCGTGGAATTTCGGGTTGGTGGTCCGCGACCAGTTGTCGGGCCATACAATAAGGCCTTTGTTCCTAAAGAGGCTCGAGTCGAAGAGGTACTCGACGTTTTGCGTGGGGAACAAGTCCGAATCCAAATACAAGACATTTCCGAACTTGGAAGTGAGCACCGCAAGCATTTTGAACTGGTAACCGCCGAGATCGAACTTTTCGTTCAAAGTGGCTGCAACGTCGGCGTCTAGCACGTTGCACCTTGCATTGTGTTTGGGCAAGATTTCCTCGCAAAACCTCGTTTCGTACTCGTTTTGCGAAGGAATGAAGATTTCCGCAGGCAACTCCCCGCCAGCAGCCCGGATCTGTTTGATCACAAGATACGAGAGCCAGGAGTACTTGCCTCCGCCAATCAAAACGTACCCTTTCGAGGTCACGTACTCATTCCACGCCGGATCCAGCCGTCTCAACTCGCCAAAAGTGTCGATTTTCTCGTTTTCGAGCAAGTCCGGGATATATTCGTGCACGACGCCGTGGTGCGATTTGCGGAACGCCTCCACGGTCTCCTCGGGGATCACAAGCACGTTTTCAAGGTACTCCTTCGAAAAAAGAAAGTGCTGGTCGTTGCTACTGTGCTGCACAGCACGCTCGGTACGATATTTCTGTTTGATCAGCGGCGCCTGGATCGCGTACCGGTCCAACGTCTCGAAAAACCGTGAAAAAGCGACTTTTTTCGGTGCTGGCCCCGCAAATAACCTCGATGTGGATATCAGCCCGGGCAGAGCCAAGTGCATTAGCACTAGAAACCCCACTGTGGCCGCCAAGGCCAATTTGATCAAGTTGGTTCGGCGGGTAAGCATTGGGCGTGGTGTCTTTGAGAGAAGGACAAAGAAATAGCGAGGTTATAGGTCGAAGGAAGATGCTAATAGCCAGAATTAAAAGGTTTCAGCAGGCTCGGGCTTCTGGTTCCGCGGTGCCTATGGTTTTTCCGTGGCCTTTGGGGAGGAAAAGACCAAAGTATCTGCCTTGCGTTTACTTGGCAATGTGACGCGATAGTGCGCATGCTGCGTATGGTGATGCAGCGAGTATTTTGAAAAGTAGGACGAGCTCTCGAGGCGATTGCCCACTGTGTGAAGTTAAAAAATGCGGCCTACTCTGTGGTTGCTGAAATGTGATATGGACGATACAAAACAGAGTAGGTGCAACAGAGAAGGTATTTTATTATTTGTATCCGTGCGGATACTACGGTTCTTATTGAAGAAAGAGTTTATAGACTGTGCTTCCGATATAAGCGGGCTTAGAGGCGGCTCAGTCCCGTTTTGTTATTCGTGAGTGCAGCCATTTCGATTTTCAAGATCCTGCTCCATCTGCCGGACGTCCTGCGGGTGAGGTACATTTACAGGAAGTGTGCAGTACGATTGTCGTGCGCGTGCGGCGTGCCTGCGTAAGCTGGAGGTGTTTCTGAGCTGGCCTGCTGAGGCACCGGATAGCGTGCCATGATTTCCGTGCTTCTGTATAGCCTCAGAATAATTAAAGCAAGGGAAAACTGAAAAATAAGCGGGTTTTGAAGAGATTGAAAAAACGACTACTTCTATCCTTTTGGAAGCGTTGCCTGCTGCTTTGACATCTCGAATTGTGCTAGTACAATCAAACCTCGGTAACTCGGAGATAAATCTTTGCGGGACCCATTGTTGCTTAACATCATGAAGAAAATTTACATAAGTCCTTGGAAAATGTTGGCTCTATTATTCAAATCTAATACGACACGTTCAGGAGCAAACGGTGGAGGTAGTCGTTGAACTACAATGGATTCCTCTTTCGTGATGACGCGTCAACGCGACTGCAAAATCACTAGCCCACATAAACATTTCAAGGTCTTTGGGCTAGTTATGTCATGTGCCTTACGGGCGTCAGAGTTTTCTTTCCATTCAGAAATCAACAGAGAACAGTTGATTTATATATGTTAAAGAAAGCTTTTCATACCTAGGTTTATCTCCTCTTGTTCTCTACTATTCGAAGCTCATGAGGCCATTGTCCTTTTCCTGATTGATCTATAATAAGCACACGCACAGAACAAACTTTAGTGTATTGTTGTGTGAAAGATAGGCTTCCTTACACAATAGTGACCTAACTTTAAGATGCTTTTCTTCTCTTGACGTGTCTTCGGCAATGTGTGCGGAGTCTCTTTCACGATTTTAATTTGTGGCCCGATGGTATGTACGTTTCATTAACGGCCAACCACCAAGAGCCCTCAAAACATCTTAGTTTTAGAAACCCGAAGTAAAGAGCCAAGAAATATATTCTTTCAAAAAATTCCAAAAGATAGAAACTTTTTAAAAGACGTTTTCGTAGCCTGCCAAAAGAAGTAGACATTGCCATATCTTTGTGCCCTAGAAAAACCCCTCCGTGCTCCATTCTACCCTTCTGTTTTGGATTCGAAATCTGACCTAATAAGCTCGATATACGTTTGATCTCATTTGTCATCACGCAAAACCCGAAAACTGAATCACATTTCTCAGAACAGTTTGCCTAATTCGAAGGGAATGCGCGTTCCATAAATGACAAGTTGCACCAAATTAGCATTGAGGTGTTTTATAATAGTCGAAGGAGGAAGAGAGACGATTAAAAAAAGAAAAGAGGAGAGACCTTACCCATGAAAACATTTGGGCAGCCCATTCACTTTAGTAAAAACTTTGACATTAAAATGGCTTTTTATCTCGAAAATTCTTTCAAGAAATTCTCTCAACATTGACCTCGCGCGGCGGAACATGATTTTCCCAACGACTGCCGGAAAAACGTTTCTCCTGCCCCACACCGTTCCAGACTGAATCCAATATGAAACGACGTTTAGGCGAGTGATTTCGATTTCAAACCTCCAAAGCGGGGTCGAAGCTCGCTTGGTCCTTTTATAAAACCCAAAAGATTTTGCCTGCTCAAATCAGAAATTGGCTCTTTTCAAAGCATTCCTACATCGCGTCAGATCTGGTATATATTCTCGCGCCTGAGCCATAAGCGATTGCAAATAAACAGCCAGAGCCGTGCCAATTTTTCTCCAAAATGTCCTTGAAAACGCCCGATTTCGAGACCATTCGGTCGAAACCTTTCACATACAAGCTCTTTGGCATCAAGCTTGCGAACTCGAAGTCGCCGCTTTTCCAGAATTTCATCCTCCAGAAGCAAGGCCTTTCTTCACATAAATATGAGACGCTAGAATCGACGGATATCGCCGGATTTGTGGAGCACATTTCCGCAAACAAGACAGCGAACGCCTCGTCGGACGCCGAATTGCTTTTCAATGGCGCGGCGGTCACTTTGCCCCATAAAGTTGTCATGGCAGATTACGTAGATATAGTGGATGCCAATGCCAAAGGCGTCGGGGCGATCAACACGATTTACGTCAGATTTGACGAGGTCTCCGGGACGCCTTTGAATATAGGCACAAACACAGACACCCTTGGGATCCGGGACTCGTTTATATACAATAGCAGATCGGCAGTGGAACAAAACTTATCTGTTCATAAACCAGGCCTTGTTTATGGCGGCGGTGGCGCCAGCAGGGCGGCGGTCTATGCTCTCCATACTTTTTTAGGATGTTCCCAGATCTACGTGGTTAACAGATTTGCGCACGAAATCGAGGCGCTTGCGTCTACAATGAGAGAAAACGGCTTTTCGGGCGAGATTGTTCCTGTGACTTCCCCAGAACAAGCGCAGAACTTAGAAAAACCTCAGTTGGCCGTGCTTTGTGTGCCTGACTATGAACCGGCGACCCCTGAAGAGGAATTGGCACGTGCTACTCTCGAGGTGTTTATCCAAGCGCCTGAAAAGGGGTCAGTTATAGAAATGTGCTACAATCCAAGGGTGATCACGAAACTTTATAGAGACTTTGAGGCGGCCGGATGGAAGGTCATCAGCGGGATCGATCCTATGATTTACCAGGGAATCGCTCAGCAGGTCTTGTGGACAGGCTTTTCTGTGGAAGAAATGCCCGTGAAAAAGGCCATCGATCACGTGTACAAAAGCCTTGAATGAGCCTGTGAGTTGATTGTAGGGGCTCGATAAATCTTCCGGGCTTGATCTTATTTAAGGATTAGGTTGTCCCCCGATTGTATATATATACCATGAACATCATGAACTACGATGAAGCCAAGGGCTATTGCGAACAATTTTTGAGAATCTCAATCCTTTACTTCTTCCCAGTTCGGCTACGCTGAAGGTCATCAAGTGGTCTTGATTAAGACTTTATCATACTCTTCAAGCAAGCTTCAATCGTTGACAGTTCGTTGTAATTCGTGTTCTTTCTTCCTCTTCTTTGGAAAACCTGAGCTACTAGATTAATCTCCCCCTCTCTTTTCTCTCGATCATAAGTTCTGAGCTTGATGAGATTTCTGCCCACTGAATAATGCCCCTTTTTTGAGCTCTGAAAAATCTTCGTCGAAGCCTTGTGAAAATTCAAACAAAGTATGCCTTTGCAAAAGTCAATACTACATTAAGAGCCTGAAAACAGTGTATCGTCGCTTTTTCCGTTAAAAAGTGAATGTCCTCTGAAAATCTTCACAAAAGCTCTGAAGAAAGAAGCCATCTACCTGGAAATCCTCTTCTCAATTTAAACTCTGTATTTTACGAATTTATCGGAAAAAACTATAAGAGAAGACTTAACAAAAGTTCGGACGAGAAACATGATACGCTCATGACATCAAGAGAGTGCTGCTCAAAAGCCAAAACAAGATACAATAAACAACGGATATAGGATACTTAGCCATTCAAAACGAGGAAGTCATCTTCGAACAGGCACCGAAAAAGAAACAGCCAGCTTTTGATATTCCCGTGGATCGGACCGACCACTAAATAGAATGTTATAGTTTAATTTCACAATTCCGCTTGAGTATCTATCTCCCCATGATATATGCAATAAAAAGAAGACCCAATTTTCATTGTACTATCTTCTGTTGCACTGAAAACCCTGAAGATGTTCTAATTCCGTGACGGAATAAATCTTTCCTTTGGCTCTTGTAACTAGCGGAAATATGAACCCCACAATTCTATCGTTAACAACTTTGAGTATGAAGCCCTGATGTGAAAGACCCTGCAAAAGACTAGAGTCGAAGCACTTTTGAAACTCCCAGTGAGATTAGTGACAGTGGAGAGCAAAAAGACCTATAGCCGATCATGGTGTCATTCTTTTGATTTTCAAACGACCACATTAAAGCGGAATGATCTTTTGATAAGCCAACTGGTCTTGCCTCTCAAACGCTAAATCCAGCCAAAAGAACCAGAAAAAGCCTTGGCATGCGCATGAAACGTCGTTTTGGATCTCGAAAGAGATTTCAGTCCTTGGCCTACTATCCAATTTTACATTTCATGACCAGAGAAAATCATGTCTAGAGCCTGTGGGGTATAAATAGTTTCCCCACTTTCGAAAGAGTCTATGCAAATTTAAAATATTGCAACACCCCTCCTATCATGAAACTTCTCCGCATCGTGATGGCCTTGGCTGCGTATCCTAAAATCCTGTTTAGTTATCCTACCTCAGTATCTACGGACAATGCTGGCATAGCTTTCACAGAAGAGTTGCCAAAAAACTACACAATGACAATACGTGTTTCTACTGTGGATAACAGACTAGAAATGAATATCCAGCTTGCCAGCATCTCTCGAACATTGGCTGGCTATTTCACCGCCCAGGGCATCAACCTTTCGCTGTTTATACAAGAACGGAGAGATCTTTATAGACGGCTCCATTGGGTTCGAGAGACAGCCAAAGCAGAAAGCAACATTGGCGCATATTCTGTTAGGCGGTATGTTGTTTATGTTAATGAGATATTCGATGCTTTTCAAGACGCTGCAAGTTTGAGGGCCCGGTATGGCTTAAATCCTCCTCTAGGATTGAAGGCAGTTCAGAATCTCCTCGCGCTTCGTCTTAAAATCATGACTTTGATCAGGTTTTCCGAGGACGGCTTGTTAGTAGCTGATAATTTCGAAGCCCGACTTTCCGCATTTGTACAGCGAATCAGGGCGATCGAAGATGAAGTGGAAGAGGAGAAGGGGAAGACTGGACTAGAGTTCGAAGAGATCTTTGATCAGGTTTTATCGAGAATCAAGAGTACCATCAAAAAGGTGAACCGGATGGGTTCGCCCAATTCTCCTTACGGAAAGGTATTCTGTCTGGTTGTTTAGTCATGGCTCAGAATTGAAAAATGATAGTTAGATTAGACAGTTTTTTAATTCAGGTGGCGATTGTTTTTCAGTGTGAAGTGATGGGTTGTTACTCGATCGTTTGAGGAGTATTTCTACTGTTGGATTGAACCGTCTCTTTATTCAGTTATCCTGAATGAGTACACAAATGCATCGACTTGATTAATGTATAGGACAGATTATCTCTCAAGAATTACTTCTCTATAGTATGAGAATTGGCATCATGGAAATTATCATCGATGATGGAGTGTCCGAGAGTTTCACCATGCTATCTAACTTCTGATAAAGCGGCAAGAGCACAATTGCTTTCTCCAATTCTTCCCAGAAAGCTCTAGACAGAAGCAAAAAGGATACTTCGCCCCTAAAAAGATTTCAGCTAATGCATTCAGTCGGATATTGCCTTTTGCAATATAAAGCAGTGTATTGTATGGCAGCCCATTTTATGAGAGCACGTACGTCTTTATTCGGATCCAACTGAGAAATTGCAGTTCAAATAATGTCTGCGAGAATATATATGTCTTATAAGATTTTGTAAAGTGTTAAGAAAGGATCCTACAATCACATGTTTGGAGATGGTTCGGGTCCACCACGTAAAGTAGATGGCCCTACGTCCATCTATATGTATTCATCAGTCCCAACTTAAGGTTAGTCCTTCTAGCCGCTCTCGTTGTTCATTTCCTCACAAGAAGTTATTTGAAATGAAGTCGAGACCGAGACTGAGCTTGAAGCTGCAAATTATTATCTCCCGTCTAGACATGCCACCTTTTGCTTATACCGAGAGCTGCAACATATGGTAATAGTCTGATAATCACATTCTTCACAAATACAGTGGAATCTGTTATTTACTTGAGCTGACTCATTTCTCTCCGCAAATCCGATATTGAGTCAATGTTAGGAAAAGTAAAAAGGCAGCGCAAGATAATTGTGTGCTAGAGTCTCGGCCAACTAATCGTACTTCACGCTGCTGTGTCCGATGACTTAGAGAATAATAGTACATTATCAGGTCTTCAGGGGCTAAATGTCGAGAATCACGTCTCAAAAATTCAGACAATAAAAAACTTCAAGAAAAAGAGACTGTTTCCATCCTCTTCTATACCCGTCCAGCCTCCATCTAATAATAAGATGGACGCCACGTTTCGCACCCTGCGACCATTATACATTAGAGGTTGCCGAATTTAGTTACTGAGCCTGATCTTGATTCTATACATTCACCGCAACAAGGGTCTTTATTCAGCGCCACTTTGCACTTTTCGTTGCTCCGGCAATTTTCGACACTCTTGCTGGCTGTATTCAGAAACGCTTGTTCAAACACGAATTCTTTTCAGAGCCAGCCAAAAACGAACACGCGCCCTTCTATCTAAGCGCTCGGTTTGCTCTTTTCTATTAGCCGCCACCGCACTCATGCTTAAAAAACAAGCACGCCTTTTTCACCCCGCCAGAACCATGTCAACGCTCTTGAAATTGCCCAAATCGTGCACTTTTGTGGACTCGCAGGTCCCAGACGATCAAATCAAGACCAAGGAAGCCGCCACCCAAAATACAGACGACGTGATTAGAACGCCCCGCATTCTCCAGGACGGCGCGTATTCTTGGTCCTTGCCCGAACACAGAAAGGAGTATTTGTACTTGTCGTCGTCTCTGCAGGCGCTTGCCGATCTAGGCCTAGACCCGCAGGAGCAGAAATCCCTGGAATTCAGAGAGATTGTCAGTGGCGAAATCTACCTGAAAGACTATACCCGTCTCGGATTGCCCTTTCCGTATGCACATGCATATGCCGGGTGGCAGTTTGGGCAGTTTGCGGGTCAGTTGGGCGACGGCCGCGTGCACAATTTGTTCGAGGTGCCGAAACCAGCGGTTTTGGCGCTGCCCTCTGACAAAAACAACCGCCGAATATACGAGGTTCAGTTGAAGGGCCTGGGGATGACGCCGTATTCGCGCTTTGCCGACGGGAAAGCCGTGTTGCGCTCCTCAATAAGAGAGTACATCATCTCCGAGCACCTCCACGCCATTGGAATTCCAACCACACGCGCTCTTTCGTTGACGTATCTTCCCAAAACATATGCGCAGAGATACGGAGCAGAGAAATGCGCGATTGTGGCGCGTTTTGCCGAGCTGTGGCTCAGAATCGGCTCTTTCGACTTGCACCGCTGGCGCCACGATGTGCTGGGCGTGCGGCGGCTTTCTCAGTATGTGATTGACGAGCTATTCACGTTGGAATGCGGAGCAAAGTTCCCGTATTTCCAGGACGTTTTGGCCTCGAAAGCCGACTTGTTTGCCAACACCAGCAACTCGCTCGGCGCGTTGACCGATTTCGACAAGATGTACTTTGAGATCATTGCGAGAAACGCCTCCACAACTGCCATGTGGCAGAGCTACGGCTTTCTCAACGGCGTGCTCAACACAGACAACACCTCTGTGCTCGGGCTCCTGATGGATTTCGGGCCTTTTGCCATCATGGACAGGCTCGACCGCAAGTTCACGCCCAACTCCGAGGACCACATGCTTCGGTACAGTTATGCAAACACCCCGACGGCCATCTGGTGGAACTTGACCCGGCTAGGCGAGGACTTGGCGCACCTCATTGGCGCAGGCGAGAAAATGCTCAACGACGACAGCTTGATGCGCGGCGCGTACGGAAAAGACGACGAGGAGAGAATCGTCAAACGCGCCACGAAGATCATCGAGATCGGGGGCGAGATCTACCAGTACGCGTTCACAAAGAAGTACGTCCAGTTGCTCTTCCAGCGCCTTGGGTTGCCGCTTCTGGAGGCATCTGAAAGCGATCCAGATACCTCGAACGAGGCTTTGATTGCGCCCATGATCGATATGCTTGAAAAGGTTCAGTGTGACTATAACAAGTTCTTCCTTGTGTTGCAAGAGGCCAACGTCGCGGGGCCCGCTTTCGACGCAGACGCGTTTGCCCGCTCGATCTTGGTCGAAGAACCAAGCGAACTCATAAACTACGACAGAGACGCGTTGATTGAGCAGATCAAGAAGTGGCTCGCTGTTTACCGGGAGTATGCGCCGAAACATGGCCTCGATAAAGAAGCCAGCCAGCGCGTGAATCCGCAGTTTCTTCCCAGAAGCTGGATCTTGAATGAGGTAATTCTGAAGACACAAGAGAGCGAGGGCCGCGACTTGGCGTATCTCCACAAGCTCGAAAAAATGGCGTTCAACCCTTACGACCCTTCCAAGTGGGGCGACGAATTGAAGGACGTCGAACAGAAATGGGTGGTTCAGGGGGACGTGGACGACGACCAGGCGATGTTGCAATGCAGCTGCTCCTCGTAGTTGCTGGAAATATTCGTCAGGACAGAGGATTCTACCTCAAATCAATCGCTTGTAACTCCTTTACTAAGTGAGTGAAAGAGTTTGTGACAGTGTGAATCGAGTTTGATCAGATGACAGTGCACCAGGATTTGAGGGATTTTGAGCATGTTTTTGCTTCATTTCGTCACTTGTCCGAAATTCACATTCGCAGACACACGAAAGATTTGTGTTGTTGTGTCTACGTAAACCGACTTCTTTGGTATCAAGTTGGACTGGTGTACCATGGCGTTGCAAACGGCTTTCCTAGATTACGTGTCGAGAGCAGGTTCCAACTACTACTTGACTCATGAGCCTCGGATCACTTTCGTGGGTCAAATACAACGAAATATGTCTTCGGCCAAACGTGCCCTACTTGTCATGCCTGGACTCACATGTCGACCACTCAAGAAAATATCTTGACGCTTTTAGCAGAGCCGACAAACTACGATGGCACTACGAGAGGAATTTTAAACATTGTCATTCAATTGGTGGACATACACATACATATCAATCAGACCACTTACTTTCCGTGGCTCTTGAGCGCGTCCTTATAGCCTCTCTCGAACGCCTCCTTTGCCTTGGTCTGGCCGCTGGAGTCCAACTTGGAAATCTTCTCATCCAATGAATGGTCTCCTGTGGTGAAACCACTTAAGGCACCAGTGCGAGGTGCGGAGCTCGAGTGGTGGCTAGAAGCAGCACCTCCAGTAGTTCCATAGCCCGATCCTTGACTGTGAGAACCATAAGAAGAATCCTTGTTAGATCCATGAGTAGAACCATAAGCCGAGGTTCCATGAGTTGATTCATGCGTGTTGGTACCATGAGTAGAACCATAACTGGAATCATGAGTGTTAGTTTTAGTTCCGTAAGCGGAAGATCCATGAGTATCAGAGCCGTGCGTTTTAGATCCGTAAGAGTCCGATCCATGAGATGCGGTATTGAAGCTAGAGCCTGGAAGGTCGGTTCCACGTGCAGTCGAGCTATGGTCGCCAGTCACTGCAGGAGCAGTTCCGTATCCAGAACCGGTATTTTGGCCAGATCCATGGCCTGCAGAGGTGGTGTTGTGGCTAGTGCCATATCCAGACCCGGAAGTCGTATTAGAGTGAGAAGAACCATATTCATTACCGTGCTTTTTCTCGTAAGCTGTGCCTGCTGCAGCACCAGCCACACCAGCAGAACCTGCTGCTGGAACGCCATACGAATTGTGGCCCTGGCCTGCAGTGCTAGCAGAAGTTCCGGAAGTTCCCGAAATTCCAGAAGTGCCATGAGTACTATGGGTGTTGTGGCCGGAACTTCCGTAAGAGTCCTTGGTGGTGTGGCCGGAAGTGGAGTGACCTGAAGTACCATAAGAGTCATGACCGGAAGTACCATGACCGGAAGTACCATGACCAGAAGTACCGTAGGAATCACGGCTGGAAGCAGCAGATCCGGTCGTTGCATAACCAGCGCCAGTAGTGCCAGACGCGTTGGTGGACGTGTTTGTGGCGTTTCCATAGGAGTCTTTGCCTGTGGTAGAAGTCAGACCGCCAAGATACTTGGAACCGGCGCCTTGTTCGTGTCCAGATAAGTTTTCTCTGCCCAAGGCCTGGCCAGCTTTTTTGTCGTAATCGTCTCCGTACTTAGCAGCAGTGTCTCTGTACTGCTCGGTCTTGGGATCGGTCTCATTCGAGTCCTTGTTGCCAGAAAGCTTAGCGGAGATTTTGTCTGCGAGGCCCATGATTAATTAGATGGAAGCTTGGATGGAATACTTAGGGTAGTATTATTTGGTAATTGGAAAAGTGGCTGAAAACGTAATTGGGTCTAGTCTGTAGTTGCTAAATCCAAGGATATTATCTTTGAAGGAATAACAAAAAAACCGGTAGAAAAAGACGCCTTTATATATACTTCTCATACAGCAACCGTTGGGTGCAAATTCTATTGCTCATTTGCTACAGCCACACTGCGCACGCCGCCACGCACGCATGGCCCCTCCGAGTCGTGGAACTTTGCTGTCTTCTTTTTCATGCACACAAGCCAACTTGACGTCTGAGAGCGCAATGTCGCACCTGTGTGCAGGACGCGTGGTCACCACGTACCTTTTTCATGTGGAGATCCGGGGGTGTGGCTGGGGTGGTGGCCAGAGGCCCACGTGTGGCGGATGCAAGCAACATTGATTTTCTCGGTCCAGCAACTGCATATGATGGCATAGTTACCATGTGATTGGCGAATCTCTTTTTTTATATTTCACCTGAAGTGTACTATTTCCTTGACAAATTTTACAGCCTTGTTTGTTTGAAGCGCTGGGCTAAAGAAAACGCGCGCATGACGAGTTTCCACTTGCTCGTCGTCGCTTTTTTCGGGTTTAAAGTATATTGCGAAAGCGGAGTAGCAACTTCAATTGCCAAACTTAAACTTTGTTATGTCCAGCCTGTCGAAGACACTGCAATTAGTTGAGGGTTTGATAAGACGCGTCTTTTTAGTTAATACAGCGCCCTGACATGCCTTAAGTTCTATTCAATTACTATACAAAAGCCCTAATCCAAAAGTTTAACGTAGTTCGACGGACAGATCCCAACTTGCCCGTTGGATTTCTTCGCCTGCCACCACTTGCCGTCGATATCGTCGACCTCCAATACCTCGTCCTTAGTAAACGAAATCTCATTAGTGTCCTCTGGGTTAGCATCGTAGCTGTACAAAGCCTTGGCCTTGTATCTAAACGTCGTCACCGGCACAGCAAAGTTTTCATTTGTCGAGTTGCGGTTGTCTGCGGTGGTCCCGGTGTTGTAGACCGTGTTTCTCGCACTTGGATTGTGCAAGTTTGTGTTGGAGAAGTTTTCTAAGCCGTTCAAATGCGACGACGACATGTAAGCGGACTTGTTATTGTTTGTTAGCTGCGACTGTCTGGAGCCGCTCGCGGGGAACGCTTGCGAGTTTGTCCGGGGCATGGCGAACTCATTTTCATGGTCATCGATCTTGTTTCCCGCCGAGGGAAGTTGCCCATGGGTATAAGAGTTGTTTTTCACGGAAAACGAGTCAATGAACTGGTTTGTGGGCGACTCGGGGTGCCCGCCAAAGTACACCACCCACAAAATGTTTAGCATCAGGAGCAATATACACCCTGCTGCGCAACACAAGTTGCCTGACGAGTTCAGGTTGTATACGAGCGTATTGGTCGAGTTTGTCGTGTACACAATCGCCACAGACAAGAGCCCCACTAGCGTGAACTTGTACAACTCGATGGTGTTATTGAGGTATAAGAGAAAGATGACGAGGATCAAGAGAATCTCGTATACTAGCCCCCACCACGTGAACCTAAGATAAGTAGCATTGTTGCTTGCCCCGGCTCCGGCTATGGCAATGATCCACGCAATCACGCCAAAAGATACCGTACTTATGGCAAAGGGGTCGCCTAAGAAGTTTGAGAACTTAAGCCCCATTTGTGTAGAAATATGGAAAAAGATGGATGGACACCGGCGTGTAATGACGCGATTGCCGAGAATATGTTAGCGCCGCGAAGGTGCTTTTGTGATAAGCAAGACAGACAGCTAGGCACTTTAGTAAAGTTGGAGTCTTTTTTCAAAGACCGAGCGATGTTTTGAGCGGTCTCGTCTGAATAGGCAAAGGTTTTTCAAAACAAGGTGAGTGATTTCACCTAAGCCTGCGGTAAAGGTTTTTTAGTTTGATCCGTGATCCGAAGACTCAGTCGGCGGCTATAATGAAAGAGTGTGAGTTTGAAGCCGTACAAGACTCTGCTGAGCTAATTTGGGATCGAAAGAATGGTGGCTCTGCCTGGGTTTCTCTGAGCTGCTGAAGGAACTGAAAACGAAAGTGTGCTGTGAAGTTTTCCCAGATCAAAACAGTGAATTATAAGATGACAAACAAAGTAGAAAAATAAAGGAGAGATCTTCCTAGAACGAGCAGCGTCGCGCCTCTGTGTGCAGGTCCGAAGTTTGGAGCGCTTGAAGTCTAGATCGAACGCGTAGCGCGACTGGATTTGTGAGGCCTGGCTAAGGTATTGTTCTAGTGAACGGGGAAGGATTATGATTCGAGGTGTTTTTGCAATTCTGGGAGGCGAAAAAAGAGAGTCGCCAGAAGACTTGTTTTGATTTGCTTTTCGACCTAATCAGCACTAAAAATGCAAAAGGGAAATTTGTTGAAAGTGAGCAAAGCTTTTGCGGGTTTCCGGGTTCCGGATCGCGTATAACTTCCTCTATCTGATTAATAAAGAGATACCAAGTATGCTGTGAGACGAGAAAAGTAGGTTTAAGAGTGAAAAAACCTCAAATCGTTTAATACATAGCCGGAAGTGACTTTTTTGGTATGTGAAACCCAGATAACCTAAAAATTGCCGGGTGGATTCCCCGAAGTATAAACACCCCCTGGGCAGAACCACCTAGTTGTACTAGACTCAGAAGTACACAATGTTGGGCCTATGCCCGTTTCTGCAACATTGATTTGTATATACTCACGCTTTTTCACTTACTTCAATCAGGTGAGGAAATCTAAAATGCGAGATGGTCAGAATAGAAGTGATGGCAAGTCATACAGCAGAAAACACACACGGCTTTGAACAGCAATGAATATTACTAGCATTGTTAAAGCTTCACGGAAACCAGACATGATGGCTTGGGCAGGATTGGCAGATTCTATACCTTTGCAATAGGGGCTGAAAGTTATCGTGGTCTTTAGTGATGAAATTTGTAATGGCATGGCTTGGTACAAGTCATGTCGGAGGTTCACCTTTTTTGTCACCAACATTCTGAATTCCGTGGCTTCTTGGTGAGACTTCACCCATTTTGCTAATGTGTGCAAAGTTGTTGCAACAGCAATTTTTTAACACATACTTAGGCTTTCTGCTGGCTTCAACAGTCTATTGAACAAAACGTATGGTTCATTAAGGAAGTGCTGAGCACTTCTAATTGTGAATTCTATATTGCTCTGATGATACGGTAGAGTAACAATACTTCATATTAGGGACTCTATCTTAGCAGCATATTTTGTGTTTGACAGAAAAGGATATAGTTGTCTCTACAAACAAAATATCTGCTGAAATCGAAAAGATGCGGCCCTCGTCCTGACTCCTCCATAGTTTCGTAACGCAAAGAAATCAAGTATAGAGGAATATCCTAGAACAATTAAAAACGTCTGCTCTACTTTTGGTATTTTACACGGGAAGAGCCAGCGAATAAAGACAAAATGCAAATCACGTGTGAGCGTGACCATAGCCTGTGCTGCCATTGGTCATGAGGCCCTTCCTTTACGAAGACAAAAATAAATCATATTCTTTTGAAATCAAATAGAAAAATAGCACTACACAATCAACAGGGAACAGTAGCCCTTGTGTGTTATCCACATATTTCCACCAATTAACAACGATGGATCACGCCCAGAATATTTTGGCGCCAAGCGGCCAAGCCTATGAGAGGGTAGCATTTGAGTTATCAACAATGCTACAAAATGCCTTACTCGTCTAGCGTGCATAAAGGCAAATCTAGTCGAGACGAGGCACACCAAACACGCGAAAAGGGTATATTCAAAACAGCTGATTATGTGAAACGATTATCTTGTAGACACTTCATTCGCAAGTAAGCAAGGAATTCATCCATAATGAAGCCAACAGAAATAGCCTATCTCACACATCTATGGGTGTCCGCTTGTATTTCAGTTCGGGGGTTAATGTCCGTCTTGCAGCCGGCAAGCGCATTTGGGCGCAACGCGTTGCTTTTTTTCGTGGTTTTGGTGCGGCGGCACGTCAGGATCCCGGGTCCAGCCGTTGGACTTTCCGCATGAGACGCTCGCTTTGTAACCTGCCGGTACTCATTCTTTTCTTTCCACATAGTGAACGATGTGTCAATTTTGTGGCGCAATTTTGTGCCGGCGTTTGAAAGCGTATTCTTGGCGGATTCAAGCAACATACTATTCTTGCCTTCTCACGTGACGAGTTCAGGGCTATTTGTGGCGTTTTGTGATAGCCGCCAGCGTCGGGGATCCGCGGAAAACCGATGGCGGTGCGCATCGCTAAGGGAGAATACCGGGCGAGTTACCGGATCGGGTAAGTGCAAGTGACCACATCCACAAGTAATATGCTCAGGTGCCTTAACGCGAGATTGGAAAGCCTCATGCTGTTTCGCTAGGGTGGTAGGGTGGTTTTCTTATTGTCGCGGGTAATTCCGGGACTGTTTGGGAAAATGTGCTCCAGCTGCCTTATTCGGTTACAGGTCTTGGCGCCCGTTTTCAGTGCAACGTGCACTGCTTACTCTTGCAATAATCCGGGGTATATAACCTGCCACGTATTGCCGATAAAGCTCCCGGTCACCCACGTAATTTCTTTTGCCAACAGATTACTTGTTTGTCTTCGATAATCTTTTTGGTAACCGCGCACAATCCTCTCGACTAGAACCAACCGATTTTTACTTGATCTGTTCACTTGATCTATTCACTTGATCTATTTACTTGATCTGTTTACTTGATCTGTTTACTTGATCTGTTGATTGTCTTATCATCTATCTTCGCAATGCACTCGGGCTTAATAATGCTTCGCTCACGGCAGGCCATGCCGGCCTTGAAAACAGGCCTCATTTTTGCCAGGTTCAAGCTGGGCCGCCCCTTCGATGTTCGTACAAAAGTGTTGGAAAACGACAGTTTGGAGAAGAACAACGATCTCAAATTCATCACACATCCGGCGTTTCCTCATGAAAGGTGGTCCGATGAAGACTGCGCCCAGGTCGAGTACTTGCACCGGCCGCCCAAAACACGGTTGGATCGCATTGCTCACAACAGCATGACGGTGTGCAAGACGCTTTTCAACACAATCACGGGGTACAAAAAGCCCGTGACGGCCGCGGAGTTGCAGCACAGATTCCACGGCACGTGGTTTGGAATGACGGAAAACAAGTGGCTCACGCGGGTGATTTTCTTGGAGTCCGTCGCCGGGGTGCCGGGCATGGTGGCGGCTTTTCTCCGCCACTTGCACTCGTTGAGATTGTTGAAAAGAGACAAGGCCTGGATCGAGACGTTGCTTGACGAGGCGTACAACGAGAGAATGCACTTGTTGACGTTCATCAAGATCGGCCAGCCGTCCCGCTTCATGCGCTTCTTTGTGTATATGGGCCAGGGCGTGTTTTGCAACTTGTTTTTCTTCCTTTACTTGTTGTCTCCTCGCTACTGCCACCGGTTTGTCGGGTACCTAGAAGAGGAGGCGGTCAGCACGTACACGCATCTCATTGACGACTTGACCGCCCGGAGGTTGCCCAAATTCGACGCCGTGTCGGTTCCCAAAATCGCGCAGGACTACTGGCCTGAGCTTGACGAAAAGTCCACGTTTTTGGACTTGGTGCAACGCGTGCGGGCCGACGAGTCCAAGCACAGGGAAGTCAACCATACTTTGGCCAATTTGGACCAGAAGGGGGACCGTAATCCATACGCCATGAAGATAGAAGGCGTCGACAAGCCGCAGCCCGAAAACGGGTTGAAGGGCGCCAACAAGACTGGATGGGAGAAGGAGGACTTGATCTTGTGATTGGGTAGGTAGGTGTTCCGGTGTGATAAACGATGCCCATGCTTATATTTATATTCTTTGATACATGCACTGCTTTTCATCCACTTTGTCTCGATTTGTCTCTCCTCTTTCTCTCTCTTTGCCTCTCTTCTTTGTCTCTCTTCTTTCTCTTTCTTCTTTATCTCTCTTCTTTATCTCTCCTTGTCTCAATAGACTGCGTCTAGTGAGTGGCCCCGAGAAATATACTGGCGCTCAAGCAAACGACCATGACGAGGGCGCCCCAGATGGAAAGCACCAAGCCGCCATACTTACAAAACTTTTCAAGCTGCGAGAGCGTCGTGCCCCCGTCGAGCGGCTTGATCAACATGTAGCTGAATAGCCCCGGCAAAATGAACGAAATCAGCGTCGAGCCCGTGGCGCCCACAAACGCGAGCACGTGCGCCAACGACTTCACGGAAATGGCCACGAGGTACGCCGCCACCACGATCACGCACGTGATCACGTAGAATTTGGTCGACGTCAACGGCACAATAATGGGCGCGTGTCCGTCTGTATCCTGCGCGCCCTCCATGGGCGTAGTACTGACAAAAGACTGGTCAAACAGCTGGTTTGCGGACTCGCTTTCGTGGGTGTCTGGAATCGGCGTGTATCCGTTAGCAGCGCCGGCCGGATTTCTGAGTTTCCAGCCCGAGGAAACACCATGGCGAAGAAAATGGATCACGTGATTCACCGACCCCCGGCACGGGTGGCACTGGAGCGGGAACGACAACGACACCATGATCACAATTGCCAAGCGGCCCACGAGCAGCGGCACCGAGTCTCGCGGGTACATGCTGATAATATTGGCATTGACGTTATTGCCAAAAGTTAAGTATCCCAAAACGCCCACAACCAAATACGACAGGCACGCAATAGTAATGGCGTTGCGGATTCTGAGGTTCAGCTGCCTGGTCTGCAGGCCGTGCTTCTCGCAGGGCTGGAGCTCGTTGATTATGGCAAACATGTTCTGGTGGCACGTGTATGCAAACACAAAGATCGAGAACGAGGTCAACGTTTGCCGCCAGGACACGGGGCCGAGCCAGTCTATGACCCGGTCGTCTGAAGGCGCCACGTCGGTGATGTAGTGCTCGATAACTAGGCAAATAAGATAAACCACGCTGACCAATGCCACCACACTGGTATACTTCAAGGAATCGAGTTTTTTAAGGAAACTGAGCGGCGCCACCACCACGGCCATGAACACCGTGATCCACAAATTGCGCTCGAGCAAAAAGGAGCCCTCTTGGGCGCCCGCGCTCTCGGCGATTTTCGGCATCAAGTCGCCAATCACTACCAAATACAGCACGCCAACGCCAAAGCACTTTATGGCGATAGCTCCGTCGAAAATCACCGATAGTTGCGGGTATGTCAATTGACAGAGACTGAAGTACGACACCGCGCCCTGCTGTTGCGTGTACTTGGCGACTTTATTCTGTAAATAGAGCCCAAAAGCCGACGTGAGCGAGCTCCATATTATGAGGCCGGCGCCAAATATAAGGCCGTTGCATTTGAGCCCGTACGGCATCGCGAGGATCCCCGCGCCGATGATGGTGTTGAGGAGGTTGATCGACCCCGAACGCACCGTCGCCATGCCCATTTTCTGTGTTTTTTGTATGTTTTAAGCGCCAGCTAAAAGGTGAAAAAGGTGGAGAATCGGCTTCTTACCGCGGAAAACGTTGCTGATCATGTCGAGATAGCGCTGTGTGCAGGAAAAGGTAAACATTGCTACGGTAGTTTCAAATGCTTCAGGTTGGTCGTTTTGGGATGGTGAAGATACCTGCGAGTCGCGTAGCTTTTACATAATATAGTAGTTTTTGGGTTTTGGAATTCTGTGGTGTTTTGTTCGAGTGGTCGTTGGGATCAGTGGTGAATACAATCACCAATAGACGCGCTCACTGAGTGGTGCGATCGCGAGTCTTGCAATGACAGAAAACGATGCATGAATTAAATACCACAATTAACGTAAATCACCAGGATTCGCGCCACACCGGCATTTGGGCCGGCAACAACAAACGCGTCTCAAAATAAAAAATCTTTTTTTTCAAACACCACCAATGCCACCACAACTGGTCGAATCGACCCCAGTTTTGTGGGATGATGAGACTAGGATGTCATTTGCCCTTAAAGCTTTAGAAGAGGATGATGTCACGGCACTTCGGGAAGCAGCACGCGTTTTTGATGTGTCCCGCAGCACTCTTCAACGGAGGAGGAATGGTTCAAGAAATCACGTCGAAGCAGCCGAAAACCAAACAAAATTAACAAAGACTGAAGAGGAATGTTTAGTCAATTGGATTCTCTCGATGGGCTCTCGCGGTCTTGCCCCGGAAGTCAATGCTGTTCGCAAAATGGCAGATTATTTGCTCGCGTCGCGTGGAACAAATGAAGATTTGAAAGTCGGTACCAATTGGGTTTCCAGGTTTGTGAAAAGACACCCAAATCTTGACACAAAATACTCAAGACCTTTTGATTATCAACGGGCAAAATGCCAAGACCCAAAGATACTCAAAGGTTGGTTTGATCTTGTACATAGCACGATGTTAACTTATGGGATCGAGCCAAGCGATGTATACAATGTGGACGAGACAGGCTTTTCGATGGGTTTAAATGCGTCAAGAAAAGTTGTGACAGGGGCTGAAATACGGGGGAAAAAACAAGTAATTCAGAACGGAAATCGAGAGTGGGTGACAGCAATCGAGTGTATCAATTCCACGGGTCTGTTTTTGCAGCCATTCATCATTTTTAAAGGTAAGCAGATTTGCGAGTCTTGGTATGCTGAGCTTGAAGAAGACTGGCGCTTGGGAGTCAGTGCGAATGGTTGGATACCAATGAGATTGCTATCCGGTGGCTCGAAATGGTTTTCATCCCTCAGACAGAGTCTATAACGAAAGGCACTCATAGACTTTTGATACTTGACGGACATGGTAGTCATTTGACGCCAGAGTTTGACAAAATTTGCAACGAAAATAAGATAATCGCTCTATACATGCCGCCTCATTCATCTCATTTGTTGCAACCTCTCGATCTTTGCTGTTTTGGACCGTTGAAGACAAAATATCACCGGTTGGCCGGAGAAAGAACTGGGTTTGATGTGCTCGCAGGTGGCAGTGTGCGCATC